>NDXB01007772.1:59406-80466 GCA_002631895.1 Agapornis roseicollis | reverse complement strand
TTTTTTTTTTTTTTTTTTTTTTTTTTTTTGTACTTTTGATTTAATCTGTGACAGTAATACTGTTACCGTGGCACTGGACATTCAGTAATAAGAATGCCATGTCATGTAAGCAAGTATTAAACTTCAAATGCTTCTGTAACTTACACCTACCTACTCCTTCCTCTTTTCCCTTGCTCTTACCCTTAGCCTAATGGATGCAGTTTTGATAATGTAGCGAGATTTTCTGTTGTGCTTGATCTAACCATGTGGTTGTGAGGTATGAGTAAAACATGGTTCTGTCAAGCACCATGGAACGTCACGCAGCTTTCTACAGCATGGCAAGCTGCTGAGGCTTAAGTCAGGATCACACATTTTTTAAATTAAAGCTGAAAACAGGGTTTTTTCAATCTTACGTGCTTGAGATGATGTGGAGTATCGGGACTATAAAAAAAAAAAGAAAAAAAGTCAGTCGACAATACAAATTTGTAACAAGAGAAAGAGAAAAGGTGGCATTCAGGATCTATTTATTCTTTATCCAGAGAACGAAAATAAATTCTAAAAGAATTAATGGCATTTGTGTGATTAGTTATAAACAAGGCTAGATTGGCTGACAATGTAATCAGCAGAAAGTACAGCTGTGAAAAGCTCAAGTTAATGTTATCCTATTATGTGAAGTTGGTCACAGTTTCTTTTTCCAGCATATCTTGAGCCCTTATATTTAACCCTCTCTTGAAGCCCTTTTGTCTGTTAAGTATCACAAAGTTTATCATACATTTCCCAAGTTGTCCACCCATTATCTGCACTGCAGGCATCTTTTCAACCTTCTCACAAGAAACAAATCTATTTTATTGACTCAGTATCTTTATTTTGACTTGACTCTTCCACAGGCACTGAAGATTACAGATCCAAATTAAGCGGAGACTGCTTTGCAGATTTGGCTTGCCCTGAGAAATGTCGCTGTGAAGGGACCACAGTGGACTGCTCCAATCAGAAACTGAACAAAATTCCTGATCATATCCCCCAGTACACTGCAGAGTTGTAAGTTGAACCATTATTAAAGCACTATTTGTTTATGGAAAAACTAACTAAAATATTCAAATACAAAATCACAGCTTTACTTTTTTGAGCAACAAAAAATATGTGTGTATATGCCCCTCTGTAAGGCACTTCAAAGGACTAGATATTAATAAAAAATATTGATACATCATTTGAATACCAATCACAAGCCTTAAAAACTTGTGATAAAAAATAAGGCAACTGTTCTATATTTCTAGTTCTTCAGTATATGAGCTACCCACTTGGATTTTTTTGAAAGGTAATGGGGTTTATTTTGCATTTTATTTCAACTACAAGACCAAGTAGGACAGCCAGTAACCAGAGATCTGTCTTAAAAAGTACTACCTAGGTGCTTAATAAAACAAAAATGGTTCTTATGCAGAGGACAAATTATGTGTGTCAGGCAGGAGACCAGAGGAAAATAAAGCAGGCAAACAAGACAGAGTTGGGTTAAGAAGATGAGATAGTAATGTAATGAGCAGATATGAGCAGAAAAAAAGTCACAGATTTTTACTTGCTTAATAAGTGCCATGTGGGAATGATTTGTAGGCATTACAACTGAAGTGGTCTTCAAGGAGGGATTGAAAGGAAAAATTAAGACAGCTTTACAAGGTTTTCCCACATGCAAAGCATAGTATGAAAGGGAATACAGAGACACTTGAAGGATCATCAGAAAGGCAGATGAAAGCGTCCATCATTTACAGAGCAAAGACAGGAGGAAATAGCTGTTTTTTCCTGGAAGGTTCAATTTAAAGAACAAGGCATGGTTTTTAGGGACAAAAGAGAAGGACTTTGATTTCACTTAGTAAAGCAGGGACAGAGATGCGGAGACAGGAGTACTGTGATCAAGTTGTGACACACAGGGTGAAATGAGTGTTTCACGTCCATCATGGCTCCTAACGGCTGTGGTGGCAGCCTTTGTCTTGCGGGCTGCGCCCCCTCCGCCCCGCCTCCCCGAGGGGAACTGAGGGGATCACTGAGGGGATGTATGCGCGGGACAGACAGGGCAGGCAGTGGTTCTGCATTCCCTGTTCAGAGTGCGCGACTTTAGGGCCAGGGGGATGATAAGGGGGCTGGAGTACCTCCCTCCCTTTCTCAGACAGGCTGAGAAAGTTGGGGTTGTTCAATCTGGAGAAGAGAAGGCTGCGTGGAGACCTCAGAGCAGCCTTCCAAGTATCTGAAGGGGGCCTATAAGGATGCTAGGGAGGGACTCTTCATCAGGGACTGTAGTGACAGGGCAAGGGGTAATGAGTATAAACTGAAATGGGAAGTTCAGGTATAAGATACAAGGAAGACATAAGGATATATTATAACATACAAGGAAGAAGTTCTTTACTGTGCGGTTGGTGAGGCACTGGAACAGGTTGCCCAGAGAAGTGGTAAATTCCCCATCCTTGTTCTGGTTGGACAAAGCCTTGGGTTACATGATCTGGTGGAAGGTGTCTCTGCCCATGACAGGAGGGTTGGAACTAGATAATCTCAAACTCCTTTCTAACCCAGACTGTTCTGTGATTCTGTATAGCATATCTCTTGAAAGATAATGAGTCTGCAGCTGGCATCAAAGCAGCAGTGCAGCATTGCAGGTATGAAATAGTAAGACTATAGTTAAGGATTTTGAATATCTGGATAGGAAAAGAAATTTGAAACTGAAATATGGGTAAAGAGAGATGGAGATTTTTTTCTGTCTCTGAGCTGGGAGAATGAGTTGAGTTTAGTGATGTTCTAATTACAAATCTGAGTGGTTAATTCTAATTGTGTCTAGAAGTACCTTTACAAGCCTGGCAATTTCAATTGAAAATGTGGCATATGTGGGGAAAGCAAAACTCAGCTCTTGGCCATGCTGTTCATGCTGTTGATTTATTGTTCATAAAGTAGTGCCAGAGAAGAAAAAACTGCTACACCATGTTGTGTAAAAGGAGATAGATTTAAGTGGATAAAAACATTTTACTTTATGCTATAACATTTTGAGATAAAAGTACTTAAATTGAAACCTTAAAACTGATGGAACAAGTTACAGGTTAAAGTGTACGTGATCATAAAGTAATGATTATAAAAATATAGTTACTGCTCCAAGAGATGAGAAATGGAGTTGTCAAAGTGACAAGCATGCATTGTCTTGATTCTTAACACAATTCATGTTTAATTCTCTCTGCACTTATGAAATCATTATCTGAATTTAATATTTTAATTGTTTTTCATATTTACATGTGGAAGATAAACTGTCAAGTGTTTTCTTTCTATAATTATGAATCATACATATTAAATTCAGAAAAAGAAATGATCAGAAGTCATCTGCTGTGTATCTAAAATCTCAAATTTCAGTCAACAAAGTAATTGTGTTTGATTAAAACAAAATTCATATTTGGTTACAGCACTTCATTTAGAAAATGTGCAGTCTTGTTTGAAGGTGTCAATGGATTAAAACCCCATTTCCCTTAAAGTATTACAGAACTTAATCATCTCCCTTCACTTCTATTAAAATCTTTTAAAATGGGAACTTATACTTTCATATGGAATCTGCCTTCAGTTCCCATCATTGCTTCTTTTATATTTTTTGCCCTCAAAAAGCTCTTTTCTGTCCAGCACTTTATCAAGTAAGATGGTCTTACATTGTAATATAGTCACTATTCGACCAACTTCTTGATAAGCTGTACAGATTGTTCTTCAAGTTTTTTAATGTATTTTTATGTATAATATTATTTTTTAATAAATTAATTAATTTATTTTATGTATAATATTAATGTAATTAATAATACTCACAAGTATTCTAGAGGGGGTAAAGGAATTATTTCTGCACTTTTTTTAACTTCCTGTAAAAATACAATTGCTCTAGCTAAATGCACTCTTCTAGTATTTGCCTCAAAGACTCAAGTCTTTCTCTTGTTTCCTTCTGTTATTTCTGGTCTTTGGTGCTTTTCTCAGGACTTCCCATTCTAGTTGTAGGTTCTAAGTAGTTGTTTCCAATTCATGGCATCTACATGCATATAGGAGAAGAGCAGCTAGGTAGCGTTTCTTTCACCCAGCAAATTTGAGATGAAGATCCTTGTTAGAGTCAAATGACATTGACACTTCCATAACAGTGATGAAGGTGGCTAGATTATTTTCTGCAGGGTGGTGTTTGGAGCTGAGACAGCTTGGAAGATCAAAAGTGAGGAAAAAGAGTGTTGATTGTGCAGAGTGGTTGTTTTTTAAAAAAAAAATCTGAAAAGAATAATACAGTTCAAGATAGAAACTTAATTGTAAAAGAAAAACAATGTATAAATGTGCCAAGTGCTGTTCTGTTTATATTCTGTTACTTGCTCACAGTCTTCTGGAAAACTAGGAAAAGATCTGTCTCATCTGCCATTAAAGTATTTGAGATAAAGAACAAGCCTGTCAGTGTACCCCAGAAAATAAAATCATTTTCTAATATATAGGTAGCAATCTAATATATAGGAAAATTGATTTGATAAACCACTCAAACCAGAGTTCCCAGGAGGAACACTAAATAAAAACAGTTTAAGTCACCAATGTTCATTTTTTGTAATTATTTTACAACAGCTGATATAATATCATATCATAAGGTGATACTTTTTGAAAGCATGAATATAACTGTAGTAGATAGCTATCCAGGAAGGTTTAGCTGTTGTACCAAAACATGCAAATATCTTGCCTTTGTGTTAATAAAACAGGGAAAAGCATCAAATAAAACAGAAACAGAATAGCTAAACATCATCATCAAATCATCTGTTTCATAATAGAATGACATTTCAGTATTTTTCTTTGAATAAACTAATTACAAGTATTTTAAATATAATTTTCATGGTCAAGTGGTTGACAGGTAACAACTATCATTACTGCAAAGAGCACAAACAATAATGATATTAAGGTCCAGAAGGAAGATACCACCACATCTGTTAATTTTCCAGTCATCTGTAGTAATTTTGATTCCACTGTGTGTAGTATCACTTACCATGATAACAGAACGAAAACTTCTTGCACAAGTATTTAACAGTTTCAGATCTAAAGCCATAAATCTCCTAGAATCAAAGAATCAGAGAATAGTTTGGGTTGTAAGGGACCTTTGAAGGTCCTTTAGTCCACCCCCCCTGCGATAAGCAGGGACACCTTGATCTAGGTGAGGTTGCCCAACACTGAATGAATCATTTGAATAAAAAATTGAAGAACAAGAATCATCTAGAAAAGAAGACTTCTGAGGAAAAACTGAAAAGATTAAATGACTTTGTGTGAAAGAAACTTGAGGGGGAGACAAAGTAAATTATTTTTAATATGTAAAAGGTTATTGCAAAGAGGAAAGCATCAAATTGCTTTCTTTTTTCAGTGGGGTTGGAATGGATTGCAATAAAGCACAGTAAGGGAGTATTATTAGAATCAATAAATGTTTTCACAAGCAAGTAATTCTCTCAGATGATACAGCAGTTGGAAAGTATTTGGAAATGTCAGCATTTATAGAATGCATGGTTCTTCATGTTTGTTGATGGACAGGGAAAAAGAGACTTTATAATTGGTGAAATAACTTTGTTAATTGCAAAAATTCATCCAGTATTGTCCCACTTAAAATCACATTAAGTCTTTCGTGCATTTTTAGATGTGGTAGCATCTTTTGAAATTCATGTCCATTGTACTTAAGTATGGTATACAAATGTTCCACATATAGCCAAAAAACTCTTCCTGTCTTCTCTGCTTGGTTCTGTGCTTAAATTATTATACAGCCATACCTTCAGATTTACAACCTTAATTTCCCTTCTGGCTATCATTAAGAATGAGCAGGAAGGAAAGATGAATGATTAGCTTTCTTTAATTTTCTAGGGGTTTTTTAATATTGTCTTGCAATAAGGCAATTCTGAAAAGTATTCTGGGTTTAGAATTATGGTGAATTTTGTGGCAATGTTCTCAGGCATGTCTTTTCCTTCCTATTTAAGATTTCAAAGTAAAAGCTGGGCAGACTCTCTTCCTTAATAAGATGGGTCCATTAGAACATATAAAGAATCTAAGACTCAATTTCTGTTTTCCATTCAGGAGAGGAAGCAGGGAATACTGGGTCAGTGCAGATATTTTGTGAAATATAGATGGTCCCCTAACCTAGCACCTGCTAGAAGTATACTGTGCTGGAACAGCTTTGATACCTGGGCAGGAAAAATCAGTATCCAGCTCGTATTTGTTGCTCATTGCATACCTTTTTGCACTGCTACAGATCAGAATTTAATGGTTCCTTATACAATATATGTGGGTTAGATGTAGTTGTCTGAAGATAAACCATAGTCAGAGAAGTGTTTTAAAATTTTTGGTCTTTCAGACCCTACTCAAAAGAACTGTTGAGCATAAGGTAATTATTTCATTCTTGTAAATAGTGTTCTGTGAGCGCCTCCAGATGTCTGGCAGACCCCACATGATATCCTTTAAAGAACAGTAAACTAACCTTCAGTGGTTTATATGTACTTCTTAAAGATTTTTATTTGAGGGTTGCCATGGAATTGAACCCTTCCTTAGTTACATTTTTGTTTTTCTTCCCTTAAAAGAAAAATTAAAAACATCTCCTTATATTTCTCTGAAGTTTTAGCTATATGTTATTTTGTGATCTGTTTTTGATTCTTTATGTCTTATGTATGCCTAAATTTAACTCATGATAATCTTCATTTACAAGAATTATCAGAATTAGGAATGACATTAGATGCAGAATTGTTCTTCAACTACCAGTTAAACACCAGCTATACAGTTAAACCTGTCTGAAAAGTTCACTTAGAGTGGAACATTCTGTACCAGTGACTAAATATTTTTTCTGAAATTGATGTTATTTCTTATAGGAGACTAAATAACAATGAATTTTCAGTCCTGGAAGCTACTGGAATCTTTAAGAAACTTCCTCAGCTGCGTAAAATGTAAGTGTAATTTCAGTGACTTCGTCTATTCACATAACGTTAGCTCCTTGCTGTGTTTCTCCACCTTCCCTTGTTCTTATCTAGAAAAGTTTCAGTATATTCTAATAAAAAAAATCAAGAATGAATTTCAATCAATCACTGAGGTAGCTCAGAGTTCACAACTCTTCTCTAAGGCGTTAGGCACAGCCAGCAACAATTTCTCATGGTGTATAGCTCTGGCACCTTCATTGCAATATCCAGACAGCTGGTCTGTTATTCAGCCACAGCAGAGAGCCCACAGTATAAACTGCTCAGAGAAGGGTTCAGTAATCTTTTCTAGCTTCTTGTACAACTCCCTTACCAGACAATTTTGCCTGTTGCAGCACATTCAAGACATGCCTTTGATTCTGTGCTTCATTAAACTGTCATTAGATGAGGGGAATATCAAAATTAAATGACTGAGAAAAAAAAATGGTTTGATAGCTCATCCATGTAAGTCCATGTTCACAGTTCATGTTGTGAGAGGAGTTTATAATCTTACCACTTGTAGTTCCTTCTAAAAATAAATCTATGAAAAGCTTTTCTTTTGCTTATGTAAAAGACATATTTGAAGGTAGATTATTATATTTAGTGACTCTGTGCTCAATCTTTGCAGGATTAAATCCAACAAAGATAAATGCAAGTAAAAATAGTTCTGATTAATGAAATGATGCAGTGTTTTGTAGACACCAAGTTACTACTATTTGTAAAAGATCAGTCTACGTCACTAGTGACAAAAACCTCAAGAGGAGCAATAGTATCACAGGGACCCTGACACGCCTGTGAGGTGGGCTGATGACAACCTCAAGAAGTTTAACCATGCCAAGTGCAAGGTCCTACACCTGGGTTGGAGCAATCCCAGGCACAGCTACAGGTTGGGCAAAGAAGAGATTCAGAGCAGCCCTGCCGAGAAGGACTTGGGGGTGGTGATTGATGAGAAAATGAACATGAGCCGACTGCAGTGTGCACTTGCAGCCCAGAAAGCCAACCGTATCCTGGGCTGCATCAAAAGGAACGTGACCAGCAGGTTGAAGGAGGTGATCCTGCCCTTCTACTCTGCCCCCATGAGACCTCACTTGGAGTATTGTGTGCAGTTCTGGTGTCCTCAACATAAAAAGGACATGGAGCTGTTGGAACAAGTCCAGAGGAGGGCCAAGAAGATGGTGGGGGGACTGGAGCATCTCCTGTATCAAGACAGGCTGGGAAAGTTGGGGCTGTTGAGCCTGGAGAAGAGAAGGCTGCATGGAGACCTCAGAGCAGCCTTCCAGTATCTGAAAGGGGCCTATAGGGATGCAGGTGAGGGGCTCTTCATTAGGGACTGTAGTGACAGGACAAGGGGTAACGGGTTCAAACTTAAACAGGAGAAGTTTAGATTGGATATAAGGAAGGAGTTCTCTACTGTAAGGGTGGTGAGGCACTGGAATGGGTTGCCCAAGGAAGTTGTGAGTGCTCCATCCCTGGCAGTATTCAAGGGCAGGTTAGACAAAGCCTTGGGTGCCATGGTTTAGTGTGAGCTTTCCCTGCTTATGGCAGGGGGGTTGGAATTGGATGATCTTAAGATCCTTTCCAACCCTAACTATTCTATGATTCTAATGATGTTGGGGTGCTGATTGACAGGGCTGAATGAACATGAGGCAGCTTGTGCCCAGGCAGCCAAGAAGGCCAACAGCATCCTGTCCTGTGTCAGAAATAGTGTAGCCAGCAGGGCCAGGGCAGTGATCATCCCCTTGTATTCAACACTGGTGAGGGTGTGCCTCAAATCTGGGCCCCTAACTACAAAACAGACACTTCGGTACTAGAGCATGGCCAGAGAATGATAAGAAGATGGTGTAGGGCCTAGAGTACAAGCCTTATGAGGAGTGACTTAGGGAACTGGGGTTGTTTAGCCCCATGGAGTAAACTATATCCCTCTCCACAATTACCTGAAAGGAAGTTGTAGTGAAATGGGGATCAGTCTCATCTCCCAAAGCACAAAGTGACACGACAAGAGAAAATGGCCTCAAGTCACTTCAGGGAAGTTTAAATTGGATATTAAGAGGATTTTCTTCATCAAAAGGGTTGTCAAGCACTGGAACAGGCTGTCCAAAAAAGTGGGTCACTAACCCTATAGGGTGTTTAAAAGTCACCACCACCACATAGGTGTTTAAAAGACATGAACATGTAGCACTTAGGGACATGGTTTACTGGTAGATTTGGCAGTGCTAGGTTATGTTGAACATAATGATCTCAAAGGTCCTTTCCAACCTGAATAATTCTATGATTCTCTGTGATTGTGTCCATCATCACTGGCAAGGTGTACATTAAATTATAGCTAGGCTAGTGGTGAATAGTCAGCACACAAGATTAAGCCACAACATGTTATTTTCTATGTCTTAGATAACAGCATCAGTTGATTCTGGCAAGCATATAAATTTTTGTTCTAAGAAATAGTATCTTTCTTGATTTGAACAACTAAGATGCTGTTCTAGAAGCTGCATCAAATATTTGTTCTTCCCAATACCATTAACTCCATCAAATAAAAGGTTTTTAGCGTCACTTCATTTTACATTGGCTCAGAGAATTTTTAAGAGGTTCTAAAAATGACTGTTTAGGTTGTAGATTTGTCCTTCTATAATATGTATAGTTATATGAAACAACTAAACCAAAAGGAGGCAAGAATAAAATGAAAAATCTTTAAGTATATGCAAGTTGTTTACTATGTATGCTTTGTGTGTATAGCACAGATACCACCCATTTGGGATGTAATTTCCATATTTCAACTACAAAACATAAGCACTAAATATTTTGGTAGTATTTTAGGTCATTTTCCCACATTTTGATCTGCTTTGCATGTGGACTGCAGATAAATGGCCTAAGTTGCTTATAAACCCTCATTTTTAACTAACATCATAAATTCTTAACATTTCATGTACTGTTTACATTCACACATTTCATTTACATATGTTGCTGTTTATACTGTTTTCTTATATTTGCGTCTACCGAAACATAGTTGTGCTGGTGCTCATATATATCATTTTGTTGTTAATTTATCAAATAATGCTACAAGGACTGGAGACACAAAAATAATACACAGTCCCTGACAAGATTCAAATCTATGAAAAGATGTTCTTGTGCGGTGGCAGCATGGACTGGGTAATTGGCGCTATTTAAAAACATCTTCCAAAGATTGCTTTAAAAATCTTTGCTACTTTAGTAGCAGGGAATTGAATTTTGCCTTTATTGTGGGTTTGAATTTGAACAATGCATTTGTTGCTTTTACATACATAATAATTTGGTATCTTAAAATCTGTGCAGTCTGCAGCATTTAACAATTTCGCATACTTAGAAAACATAATTTTCTCTCTTTCTGTTAATGTGTAATAGAAACCTGAGCAATAACAAGATTACAGATATCGAAGAAGGAGCATTTGATGGAGCCTCTGGTGTGAATGAACTATTGCTGACTAGTAACCGCTTGGAAAGTGTTCAACACAAAATGTTCAAAGGACTAGAAAGTCTCAAAACACTGTGAGTGTAACAATTTGGGTGGTTTTATTCTTTCTTTCTGACAGGTATTTTTTAAAAGTAATATTTTATCTGTGCTAAAAAAATAATTTTGAGAAGTAGTTATGGATTATTCAATCATAGTTTAGGTTTTGTTCCTATTTTACAAAAGGTTATCTTACATTATATGAATTTTTTAGTTATTAATTATGGATATAGCATAGCTGAAATTTTTTGTTGTGGTTGCTTGACTACAGAAGTGAAGTCCTTTAAAATGATGAAGTGGTTGAGAATAGGCAAACATCCAAATGCAGAAATTGAAAATAATCATCTGCTTCAAAGTAACAGAAATTTGCACAGGAATTGCACATTCTATATAATAGAGTCCGATTCAGTTCAGCCTAACTGTTCCTGGGGATTTTACTAGAGGAAAAAATTATTCTGGTGGATATTGAAATAGAGGAAATTATTCTTTCCTAAGTAATTTTAATGGCATTTCAAGAGTGGAGAGAGGAGTAAAAGCACTATAGCTTGAACTCATTTTATTCTTTCCAATAAGGCAGTTTAGTTGTTTCCGCTCAAAAAGATATGTTTATACAATCTACAACTTCTTGGCCTTCCTCCTCAGAGGGCCTATCCTGATCAGCAGACCCAAGCTGAGATTAAATGGTCTTTGAGGCTTCAGCTGTATTTTTAATAAATCAGGCCTATCATTTCTAACTTTGCATTTACAGCTGTTAAATTGCTAGAAGCACTTAGACAAAAAAAACATGGGGGAAAATATTATAGAATCATAGAATCATAGAATAGTTAAGGTTGGAAAGGACCTTAAGATCATCTAGTTCCAACCCCCTTGCCATAGGCAGGGACACCTCATGCTAAACCATGCCACGCAAGGCTTCGTCCAACCTGGCCTTGAATATCATTTATTGATGGTCAGAGAGGAGAACAGCAAACTTCCAAGCTTATAAGTTTTGTAGAAATATGAAAATTTTTAAGATAGATGTTTCTTATTTAGTATTCTCAATTTTATACTAGATCCTAGAGTCATGAGGAAGAGGAGTCAGGGTACCCTGATTTCATTTAATTGAAACATTTGAGAATGTAGTAGAAGTGGCCTGTAGAATTCTTCATAAGAAAAATCAGGTTGAAAGGGTCTTAGGAGGAGTTAATCTGGTTCCAATAGGCTTGGAAGCATAAAGAAGGGGATGCTGTGTAACACCAATTTCAGAATTTCAGTTTATTTTCAATTAATAAACTTTATTACTGATTGAAAGAAAAAACACAGATGGTTAGGGGAAGCACCCCTTGTCTCTGTGAAGCCTACCCACCTATCTTTCTGTTTTCCTGTCTCCTTCAAGCATACTGCATCCAGTCCTCTCAAGTGAGGTGACAGGCAGCACAGGGGTCATGGCAATTGTGGATTCTCCACCAGTAGCAATCCCTTTGGAGTCATTCCTCTTGGCCCTTGCTTGGGCCACAACTTCAGCTGCAGCTCCTGCTCAGGCTAAGATGAGAAATGTTGATCTTTCCTTTATCAGGATGCTGAGGAGCAACCGTGTGAGTTGTGTGGGAAATGACAGCTTCACGGGCCTGAGCTCAGTCCGCCTGCTCTCACTTTATGACAACCAGATCACTACCGTGGCACCTGGCTCCTTCGATACACTACATTCGCTCTCTACATTGTGAGTCACACGTTTGAGTTTTACCTTACCTGAACTTAAACCTCTGACTCTCTGGGGACATTTATGTTAATGTTTGCTATATACTTTCACAGCATGAGGTAAAGTTAAGGGAAGAAAAAGTTCAAAGAGGTATTTTTGAGACAGTTTATTTCCTGAACCATTGTGGACACTTTAGAGTATGTTTTCATAGTACCCCTGAATGCAGCACTAGACTGATTTCCAGAAGTGCTTGAGAAGGCAGGACAAATGTACTGCTCAACTCCTCCTTCAACAGAAGCCCACAGATCTGAACCAGGGGAGAAAGCCACATTTTGTTTATGCATTGCAGTCAGGGCTGGTTGAACCACCATGTGTCTGTCTTTCTGCCATGTGGCATCATCTTAAGCTTTCTTGGCCTACTGAAGATTTGAATTCATATATGTTTTATAATGAAGGTTCAGTCTAATTTTCTATAAAAAGAAGCATCCTTTTTTCATTTAAACATGGTGTAATTTACGGGAAGGGAAAATGGTGAGCAAAGCTGCCACTCAGTTTACTGAAGAAATGCTTTTCATAGGTAGCAAAATTCAGGAAAGTACTTAATCCTTTATTTACGTAAAAAGTGACACTTGGCACTAAGTGGGTACTTTGTGCGTATTATGGATGACATGTTTATAAATAATGGAATTGTCAATAGGTTTGTGCTGAAGTAGGGAGATGCCAAAAGTACTGAGAATTCTAGAAGTAAATTCATTTTTATAACTGGCATGTAATCAGCTTGGCTGTCACTTCAGATAGGAAACTTATTCTCTAGAGCAAATAAAAGATGGAAATCTTGAGATGACAAATTAATGGAATAGCTGTTGTCAGGTTGAAGCTCATAATGTAAAGTAATCAGCTTCATCTCTATGAAATTATTGCATTATCAATACAGAGTAGCTTTACAACAAGTCAGGTCTTTGACAGTTTTAAATTATTTCTAAATGAGTTATATCAAGACTCACCACACAGAGCCTAAATTATAGCTTTCACCTATGGTTTGTACACAGTATTGTTTGAAGAACATTATTTGAGTTTAGATTTTTGAAAATAGAAATGAAATACTGAGAATGAAAAAAGTGGTGTCATCTGAAGTGAACTTTCTTGTGGTTCTTAGAAACCTCTTGGCCAATCCCTTCAACTGCAACTGCCATCTTGCATGGCTTGGAGACTGGCTAAGGAAGAAACGCATTGTGACGGGGAACCCTCGCTGCCAAAAACCCTACTTCCTCAAAGAGATTCCCATCCAGGATGTAGCAATCCAGGATTTTACATGTGATGATGGTAAGAAAATTAATATTTGAGCTTTTTGTAATTTCAGCTTTCATATAAATATTCCCACAGATTCCATAGTTATTTAAAGCATTAATTATACTTTAAATTACTTCATCTGCACTTCATTCTACATCAGTCTAAAAATCCTCCACCTGTTTTTTTAGATAATCAGCAAAAACATGGCTATTGTATATATGCTTTCAAAAGTTTTTCTTCCTTATCTTCAGTGCTGTAAATCATAATTTAGAAATAATATAAAAATTAAATACATGGATCACATACATAGTTCAGATGAGAATATTTGTAAATACTGATGCTCCAATCAAATGCTCTTTCAGGTTACTTGATCAAATAACATGCTATTTTGCTTAGTTTGTGACATCCTCACTCAATGTTTAATAAAAAAATAAAAATAAAAAAAAAGGCTGCTACCTTGCATCTTTCTCATGCATGCTTCCATTTAATTCATTATTAGATTGTCAGTTTTCAAGGCTGTAACTTTTCTTTAAGGAGAGTACCTATTTTTAATAATTTGTTAATTTTGAAAATCAACAAATGCTTTGCTTTATCTTCCTTTTTGTGTTTTGTTCTTCATTTAATGATCTTTTTTTCCCATATAATAGTGTTTCACCTAGTAAAACAACATTGTACTTAATAAGCATCACTTGAAATGTAAATTCTTAGAGCAATGGATTACAGAGATAATGTTTTCCCTACCTAGAGATATCACAATGTAGAAATATCATGTCTGCTTACAGGAATTGCAGGTGGGATATTATTGCTAATACTGAAGCGCCATTTTTATAGCAGGCTTAATATCGGTTTGTTTTTATTAACCAGGAAATGATGACAATAGCTGCTCTCCACTGTCCCGCTGTCCTGCAGAATGTACTTGTCTAGACACAGTAGTTCGCTGCAGCAACAAAGGCTTAAAAGCTTTGCCTAAAGGTATCCCCAAAGATGTAACTGAACTGTAAGTGGCATGCTTTTTTCCCTTTTATGAAAATCAATATCAGATTTTTATTGTCAGGTTCAAGATGAGGGGAGAAAAAAATGAAGAACTGAATTCAGTACATCAGTTGATATTTATTAATATACCACTTTATACACATAAAGATTTGCACAGTATTTTGAGGAATTTGAGGTTAAGTTTGAATTAGCAATGCTCTGTAAGTCCTAAAACACTCTAGTAAATATCTATTACCGAAAAGCTTTAAAAATATATGTATGCAAAATTGTAATCACTCTCAGAAGTTATATCCCCAACACTGAACTGTCATGTATCTGAACATGAATATCATGTTGTAATGGGTTCAGTTATGGACAGCAGTGAATCTGATTATCTATGGTCATTATCTAGGAAGGAACAAAAAAGTTCAATTACATGAAAAAGAATAATAAACACACTTTTGTGATATTTCAAAAAGACTGGTTTTAATAGAAAGTCTTTTCATATAGGCAGTCTTATGCAATCTGGGATATTTTATTAATCTCTTTATACATTTTTATATGAGAAAAATGGTTAAGATTAAATTTTATGAAGAGATGTTATATGAATATGCAGACAGACAGCAACATTGATACAAAAAAGAGCTTTCTACCTCATGTATTGTTTGAGGACAATAACTGAATAAGACAAATTGATTTTTATGCATTATGAAGGGGAAAATAAACCTAAAAATTGGGTTATTAGTCTTTTTTTAATCATGGTCAGATAGGTAATGAGATTGAAAAAATAAATTATTGACAAAAAAAAAGTTGTTTGTTTTACATATGGCAAATATTCAATATTAAATTCCTGCTGCTTTGTAAGATCTGATTAATGTGCTTTTTCAGAAGACATCATAACTGTGTATCTTAAGTCACTAAAACTGTTTTATTCTTTCACTATTTGGGATCGTATAAAAGATTCTGGAACTTCTACCACTAATTTGGTGGTTAATAATATCCAAAAAGCTGTAGTCATTAATGAAGAGAAATTATTAAGAACTCAAATTAGCACACAGCTATATATAAACCTGTAACTTAATTCATTAAGTTTTGGTGGTGGTTTTTTGGGTTTTTTGGATTTTTTTTAATAGAAGATGACTTAATTAAATATGGTCTGGTCTAAAAAATTTAAGGGCATCAGTTCAATATAAAATTAAATAGCTAAGGAGAGATACTTTTGTAATTGCAAGTGGAACCCTGACTGTGACTGAAAACTCACTTGTGTACAGTTTTGTATGCTTTAATTAGTGTCTAAGCATGCAATTTAGCATATTTTTCAAAAGGATAATGGAGGTGGTTCCTGTTAGCAGTTGCATACTGATTGATTCTTCTTGTTCATTAGCATGCATAACCCTTCCAAGACGTACTCTTCATGTGTTTTATAAAATATCTTAATAGTTGCTTCATTTGAACAAGAAGGAATTTTTATCAGACAAGTGGATTCTTGTAGTACTTTAGTTCTAATGACACTAAAGCAATATATCATAATTTATCTGTCAATGGAAGAATTTTCTAAAAATACTAACTCATTTTTAAAAAGTTAAAATGTTGTTGGTTTCTTTTTTAACAATGAAGTATACGAGCCCATGCTCTCTTCACCACCAATTGTGTAATGCCATTAACATAGTGTAAGCATAAAACTTGTTGAGACACGTTTGGTTTTAGCAAACAGCCCTACAGAAGGCAAGATCCAAGGAATTAAAAAAAAAAAAAAAGAAAAAGCTTTTTTATTAGATGTAGATATAAGGACACAAGTTTAACTGGTTTAACTCTGTTTCAGCCCATCCATTTAGTGAAGACAAAATTTTCTAAAGATGCTGCAGCATACTTAGAGACATTAAAATCATAACTAATGTAAGAATGTCTCTGAAAAAGGCTGTTCTTAACTCAAGTGTGCTCCAAGTATCTGGATGGCTAAAATATCTTCTTTGTATAGGAATAATAAGGGTGTAGTTTTTATGTGGTTTCCAGGAGACACAAGTAATGCCACCACAATACTGCTATCAAATCGTTTGTCCCAATTTAGAAACTAGGGACTTTTAATCCTGCTGCCACTTTCTGCTTCAGATGCAGTCTGTTTCAGAGAATTAGGTGAATTCACTACTTATCATCTCTAGTCTACGTGCCCTGGTTACAGGAAGAGCCTCTCCATTTGCACTTTGCAATAACTAGCTGCACGATAAACCTTTTTAGGCAAAGTTTGATGACTTCCTTTCCCTGTAACTTGGGTGTCAATACAGTTTGGTGACTGTACCTGTTAACTCTAAGGATGAACAAGCCTGTTATTGAGAATTATGATCATGGAAGAACAGCAAGCATTGTAATACAGGAGCTGTAAACCTAAGAGGAAAAAAAAAAAAAAAGGTATCTAACATTTCTAATGAAGGGTAATTGATTACTGTCTTTAGTCCCTAACATACTCCATAGGACCAGGTTCGTAGTATGTCATGCCTGATATATCATGAAACAGACAGGGAGAAATTAGGGAAGGTGACCTGAACTTCAGGCATGACAAATTAATTTGGTGTTAGAGCTGGGACCAGCCCTTGCTGTTTCTTCTGTAAAGGACTATCTCTACAATGTCAGGGTCTGTTCCTATTTACAGTAGCTTAAAATCCACATTTAAAATTACTTGCAGAAGTCAGATTTACTTTTCACCTCTGTGTGTGTGTGTGTGTGTGTGTGTGAAATAGCTATGATAAAGGCCTCATTTTGCAGTCTTTATGAAATAATAGAAAGTACTGTGTAAGAGTTGGCTGGTATTACTGATACTTCATAATATTAATAATATCTGATGCAATAGCGTTTGAATCTAAGGCTACAGGTCCTCACTGGTGTCTAAAACCCAACATTTTTAAGAAAGTTTTATTATAAAACAGAAAAGTATGCATTAATTTGTTATTAATTTTGCTGTTGGATTATAAGATTAGTGCATGAAGATGCTTCTGCTATAATGAAAAACTTATGGTGTATGTTTTTTCTATTTCAGTTATTTGGATGGAAATCAGTTTACCCTTGTTCCAAAAGAGCTTTCCTACTACAAGCACTTAACACTCATGTAAGTAGCTTTTGAGTAAGGGTCTGTACTGGAAAGAAAAACAAAACAAAATATCCTCCTACTCCATTATACCTGGTTTTAGTTACAATGAAAAAAAATAAAAAGAATTCCAGCAAATATTTTACCTAACCACAATTTATAATGGAGAATATTTTATTCTACTTACCACATCTTATTTACAATGCACTTGGTTGTAGAACCATAGAATAGTTAGGGCTGGAAAGGACTTTGAGATCATCCAGTTCCAACCCTCTGCCATGGGTGTCTAGGTCACCCTAGACAGTGTTGCCCAAGGCTCTGCCCAATGTGGCTTTGAACACTGCCAGAGATGGAGCATTCACCACTCCAAGCTGATGAATGGGCAAGCTATTCCAATGCCTCACCACCCTCATAGTAAAGAACTTCCTTCTAACCTGAACTTCCCCTGTTTAAATTTGAACCCATTACCCCTTGTCCTATCTCTGCAGTCCCTGATGAAAGGTCCCTCTCCAGCTTTATAAATAGGAGATTTCATTACAGTGATTACATCACAAAGTAAATAACCAGAAATTATAGTTAACCTGAAAAGACAGATAAGATCTTTTACCTAACTTAGTGAGTTAAGGTAATTAGGGTAAGGTGTAAGGGTAATACAACATTTTGTACCCAGCTTCATAAAGGCACTAGAATAATTTTTTTACAGAAGAAATATTCTGTGATATGCTTTGCTCAGTCATGTGCTTCACATAGGAATAGCAGACAGCTCTTCTAACACTTAAAGGTAACCCCTTCTGTTTCTCCCACACTACATGGTTTAATGACCGAAGAAGAAAGCTTGCCTAGATTCCCTTATTCCCACCTCTGTTGCTGACTCACTCTGTAATTTGAGGCAAATCACTAGCTACTCTAAAATTTATTGCCTCTTTATGTACCTTGTAAGAGTACAGCAAGAGAAACAGGAAGAATGTAGATGTAAGTGGCTGTAATTCCATGGGTTTTGTTAGGACTATAAAAATTTGTAACAGCTGAGGTTGAACTGTGTAACATTCTGAAAGCAGTTTGTGGTTTCATTATAATCAGAATAAAAAGTTGATGGGAGTAACAAAATCCCTTAAATTTCTTTTTGACTGGGTTTAGAGCTTTGCTGCAAGAACTGAAAATGTTTTGGCATTCAAAACCAAGATCTTGATTTCCTTTGTTTACCTCCTGCTAGACAAAAGTGATCACGGTCAAAACTTTAGAAAAAACAAGCTTCCAAAACTTTCATATCTTCCAAGTAACATGGGGGAAAAAACTTTGCAATATTCTCAAATGTATACAGTGTAGAATCTATAGAAAATCTTGGTGGATTGTTTTGGGAGGTTATATCTTGCAGCACATAGAAAATATGAACTTTGGAACCTCAGTAAAAGAAGCAAGTGTGTTGAGTGGATTGTGTGCAGTAACAGTATCAGTGGAAACTAGATATATGTCTAAAGATGAAGCATAGTGACAAGGCTTCCATCACAGATATTAGGTACTTATGGTGTATTTGTGATAGCCAGAAATCAGATAACTTTATCTCCTAATCAGAAAATATACACAAACTAGTTAGCAGACAAATGTAATACAATATAAGCGAACAGTAAATTAAAAACAAACAAACAACAAAACAAACAGTAAAAAATCCCAAATAAGACCCAGTATTAACAGCCTCAATTTATCAAACCCATGGGGCACATTATTGTAGTCTCTTCTGAATGTATCCTCAAACTGATGTTAACAAAGTTGAGAATGTTCCTCAGCTGGTTTTCTAATCACAATACTATGCATATTCACAGAATCATATATGCATAATTCTTCTGTGGCCAAACAAGAAATTACATGACAATCTCCAGAGTTTCAGATTAACAAAGGAATTTGTTTATTTCTAACTTTTTCTTTCTCATTTGAATAGATTGCTCTGTTATACTTGCCCAATATGTTTATTATTATAACTCAGTTGTCTTACACGTTTTCATGAAATTTTAAGAGAAGCATGTATCTTGCATAGCTGTTTAACAGTTCTCTGAAGTTAAAATATCAAGGTCTCCTCAGAAACCAATGCTGTATTGCACCATAGAATACAGTAAACAATAGTGAAATGGTAGACATAAAAAGAAAATTAAAGCACAATGTGAGAATAAAGAACAAGCAGTATCCACATTTAATATAGCTTCTTCAAAGCTTCTTTGAAGCTACCAATATACCACTCCAGTTTCCATCATACTTATGCTTAAGATTTTATTCATTAGAATATTGAAAAACAAGAAAGATGTTAAGGCTTTCTCTATAAATCTTAGATAGTAGTCTTTACAATAATAGCTCTGGGCTTTGATGTCTTCAGCATATCAGTGTTGAGTACAGCATTACATGATATTTACTTAGGTGTCGTTAGGGACACAACTATAATGATTTCTACTTTAAGACATCACTTTCATTTCTATACTTGGGTTGATGTAGGATTGCATTATTAACTCAGTAGAATGATGGAGATTGCTGTTGTACAAGAATGCATTGTGCTGTTTTTTCATCTGTGTTGAAATAAAAATGCTTTTCATTGATCAAGCTAAACACTCACTGGACATGTAAAATAAAAATATGTGCTGCTTTAAATATTGATAGAAATGATACTGCTTCTGCTAATAAAAATAATGTGTCTGTCAGTTTAATATACAGTTTTTCAGGACTGAGGTAGTAATTTTAAGGTCTGAATTTCTGCATTTATTTTTATAGAGATTTAAGTAACAACAGAATCAGCACTCTTTCTAATCAGAGCTTCAGCAACATGACTCAGCTGCTAACCCTGTAAGTTTAAACATGTAACATTGACTCTTTAGAAGCATTACAGTGTATTGGGTTTTGTTGGGGTTTGGTTTTGTTTTTTTGTTTTGATGGTTTGGTTTTTGGTTGTTTTGTTTGTTTATTTGTTTGGGTTTTGGGTTTTGTTTTTTTCTTTTCTTGGAAAGAAAGGGCATTTAGTTGGTATTAAAGCTTGCTTGTTTTGAAGGCTGTAAAATAACTTGTTTACTAACTAGCTATGTGTGCAAAAGCTGGTTTTCATCACACTCTGCATTGTTTACTGAATGTCTGATATACTTGCTGACAGTATTTTGTATATTTCCAGAATTCTTAGTTACAACCGCCTGAGGTGTATCCCTGCAAGGACTTTTGATGGATTGAAATCACTTAGGTTGTTGTAAGTATTATTTTTTAACCATTGCTATTTTTCCAGACTTACACTTTGTACTTTTCTGCCTTTTAATCTTGGCAGTATTTCTTTTTGGTGTTTTGTTCTCCCTTGTTATAAGAATTAAAGTCTAGCAGAAATGCCATATGCATAAATTCACTATATATGAGGGGGTGTTGCAGTTGTATTTTGATTCTTTTTATTCCAACAGCAAACTTCTTTCTTGTTCCATTTAATATGGGAGTATTTCCAAAATCATTACATCATGGTGAATTATCAAAAATCAATAGTATTAAGTTTTGGTTCCAAGAAAACTTTCTATTTTATGTCTAAGAAAAACAGGGTTTGTAAGGGCACAGAAAATGACAAAAGAAAATACAGAACAATCACTCTAGTTTACAGCTTCAGTTTGTCATTAAAAAAAAAAAAAAA
>NDXB01007772.1:34415-51670 GCA_002631895.1 Agapornis roseicollis | reverse complement strand
TTTTTTTTTTTTTTTTTTTTTTTGTAGAACCTCTTAATGTATTCTAGAAATAATCAGCAGTACTCTAGAGTACACAGGCAGGACTTTCTAGATTTTAATTCTGTGGTTTATGTTTTTGACTCTTCTACCTCTACTGTTTGCTGGTCTAACAGAAACTTTAATCAGGTATAGATTTCTCTTGCAAAATGAGGTAATGGAAACAAGACCAGTCAATGATCCCTACAGATTGTGGCTTTGGCAGTAAGCATTTTATCACAGATTACCATGTTCGTCCCTCTGGATTTGCTGCAAACTGTGACACAGAAGGGTACCATCAACTGCAGATTCAAAAATAAATAAATAAACAAATAAAATGTCAACCTCTCTTGTTTAACAACCCTTGCTGAATTCATATAATCATGGCTTCCTTCCATGACTGTTCCTTTACAATGATTATCTGAGATTATTTTTGCAAAGAAAAATAAGAAAAGAAAGTAAATATATCCAAGTTTAAAATCCCCCAAAGCTCTATATCTCAGTAAAAGTGCTTGTTAGCTCAGAAGACTTTGTAGTCTCTCTCATTTTGAGTAAAGCCTGTTATGGAGCAATCATGCAATTCTACCAGTAGGTCTCAGCAATTTTGACTCTGTGTCTAGTTAGAAGAAATCACTGATTATTCCTTGGAATGTACAAACCACTTGTGGATAGATGAAGTTTTTTTCATAAGTGAAATCTGAAATCAAGCTGGAGGCAGCAATGTCATCAGGCAATAGAGCTGGAGATAACAGAGAATGTATGATCATTCTCTTAATAGGCTTTTGGCCAAGTCATCTACTTTCTCTTAGAGTTATCAAACTTTTTTATATCACAATGTGTATGAAAAAGAAATATTATTTATACTCAGATGATCTGTAATTTTTAACAAATAAGCAGTGATTTCTTTGGTTGTTTGACAAAAAAAAAAACCATAAAATTTGATGGTGCCTAACTTGATAATTCACCATGAAAATGCTGTGCTAAAATTGCAAACCAACAGAAAGATAATTAAGTATCTAAAAAATCATTTATATATGAGGATAAGATTTATGTGGGGCAAAGCTGTAAGTCTGTCGTCTAAAACTTAAGATTTTTTCAATGTTAATTTTGGAACTCTGTCATTAGAATCACTAATATAAAAACTAGACTGCAAGCATGGATTGCAGTCTTCATTGGCACATGTTCATGGTACAGTCTGCATTTTTTGTGGGCTCAGTTAATTCACTAGTGGACAGGACTGTGTCTGACTCCATAAGGGGGCAAGGCATAATATAGAGCTATTTATGGTGACATAGCTTGAAAAATGTAATTTACAGTTCATGGATCTTCAATCAATTTACACGTAATTTTACCAGTTCATTTTGCGATCTCTGGCCCTGCAAATAAAATGTAAATTAAAAGTACGTTTAAAATAGTGTTTTCTGTAACACCATTAGAGAAGGACTGCAAACTGTGATAGTTCTTTTTCTCACAGGCAATTTTTAATTTTACCCCCTAAAGAGGTTAAAGCTGTAATTCTAGTCATCATTTCATTAATATAAAGGAAAGGTAATCACCATGGCAGAGAACTGTACAGATGTCAGAGGATGGGAACCTTGTGATAAGCTTTATTTTTTTCTTGAACTGATAATTAAACTAAGAATCCCATTCAAATTTAGTTGGTCATCTCAAAAGTATTATGAACAGTCCAGCATTTTATAGGTATGGAAACACCACAAAGTCTAAAACATAAATTTCTTTCTAAATTTAAAGCAAAATGGCAAGTATATCCTATCAAATATAAATTGTTGTTTGTTTCTGACTATTAAATTTGTATTTTAAGGGCCTGTGGATGTTCATATTCTTGCTAAGTGTAACCCCTGTTTATCAAATCCATGTAAAAATGATGGGACCTGCAACAATGATCCAGTTGACTTCTATAGATGTACTTGCCCGTTTGGTTTCAAGGTAGGTACTGAATGAAGAGGAAAAAGCTTACTGAAATGTAAGCTTCTTCTTAACAACCCTTGAGATTTATTTGGTTCCCCTCCAATAGTGTCTATATGTTCTTCTTAAATTATAACTGTTGTTCCCTGCATAGGGCCAAGATTGTGATATTCCCATTCATGCTTGCATTAGTAACCCATGCCACCACAGCGGAACTTGTCATTTGAAAGAAGGAGAAAAAGATGGTTTCTGGTAGGTTTTTTTTTAATTGTAATAACAGGATGTAAAACTACAGAGCTTTATGTGCTGAGATAATTTTGATGTCAATATTTGGGTTCTCTGTGTTTGTGAGTGAGTGCACCACAAAAGCAGATTTTTAGTGCTTCTGAAGTTTTCAGAGCATGTTGCTGTCCTTGGAAAGCTTCTAAAGCTCTGAAACTGTTAAAAACAATAACAAATGATTGTGATTAGTGGAGGCATATCAGGTCAAGTCAACACAGTATTGACTCCACTGTGCTAATTAATAGCTAGCTAGATCCCTGCTGAAAAAAATCTCACAATTCATCTGTTGTTGTGTGTATTACTTCAACAGACAGCATGTAAATGATAAAATGTAAAACCCAGTGAAACAGAAAATTAATGATTCATTTGAAACTCACTACGCCAGCAGATAAACATGCTGTGAGCATTTTTAATCTTGAGTTATTTAATCACACAGTACAATTACTCCAGATGTACTTCATGAATTATGAAATAAAGTTCTTTTGCATTCTTATGTCAAATTATTAGTCATTTAATAATCTACACCTCAAGCTTGTTAGAGATGATACTTCAAAAAGATGCAATTCATTATCCTGCAATTCATTATGTCATTACTATATTTTAATCCAAATTCTGCCCAAAGATTAGTTTTCTATTAAAACTTAAGTTTATACATCTTAATACTATGCTTATAGAATTTAAATTGACATAGTCATGTCTCAGAATTTGACCTTTTCTGTTTGTTTGTTTAAACACTATTTATTTTGAAAATCAAAGCAATCTTATAATGAAAGCTGCAGAAATTATAGATAGTGCATTTTATGTGAAAATATATGTGTAGTCATGTTTCAGAGATCTTTTACATTTGCTGTCTAATTTGATGTATTTTTTTGTATAGACATACTTAATAACAAAAAATAATTATTGCTTTGAAGTTTCATACAGGCTTTCTTTTTATATATTCATTCATATATTGTGCATAGGGAATTAAACCAAGTTTTAGATTGATGCATTTAACTGAATGATGTTGGAATACTACTATTGTATACTAATCCCTGATTCCATAATCTTTTCCATGTGTTTAAAAAAAGCAAAAGGATCATTTTCCATAAGAAATAAAATCTAACCTTATAATATAAAGGTAGCATGCTTTTCAAAAGGACTGTTCAGTGGTTTAAGAAGCTCCTTAAGCTAAAGAGCAAGGCGTAAATTTAGAAGCCTATTTTCTGTAATTTAAAATATGAAATTTATTTTGGTAGTGTTTACTATGTGGGGTTTTTTTTACATTATATCAGCTGTGTCCCTTTATGAGATAATCATTATGAATTATTGTACCTATTAATTACAAAATTTCTTGCCTGTTTTTCCCAGCTAAAATGTCAATGTGGTTAGTTTTGTTTTTGTATTACAGGTGCGCATGTGCAGATGGGTTTGAAGGTGAAAACTGTGAAATAAATGTTGATGACTGTGAAGACAATGACTGTGAAAATAATTCTACTTGTGTGGATGGAATTAATAACTATACTTGCCTTTGTCCACCGGAATATACAGGTAGGAGTATAAGAGAAAGTACAAGTGATTCAAGAATTCCTAGCAGAACAATAATATTTTTTCAGTTTGTAGGTGAATTAGTAGTTACTCTATAGTTAACTAAAAGCCAGGTTTACATCCCAGTGAAGAACCTCTGTTGGTGTAGAAATGTGAAAAATATTCTACTTTTATCTTGTATACAGAAAAGGATGTGTCTGTGCCAGCAGGGAACTGAATTTGACACCCCTGGGTGTTGTCCTGTCTTCCATTAGAAACATTAATGTGGAGTGTGATGCCTTCTCTTCTATCACAGAGAGAAGCCAAACACACAAAAAAACCCAACTCATTACTGAGTGTCTAATTATTTGTTTCTATCAGTTGACAGACAAGCCAAAGCATTTTCCTATTTTTGATACAGAGGGTCTCTTGCTTGCCATCATCATTTCTGTGGGAATGGAGGACAGTTAGATCATCAACACTGGAGAATAAGTAGGATTTATTGTTTACAGTGATGTGTTTTATAGTATTTCTAACTAGACAAATCCATTTTCTGACAGCTAGTTGAGCACTAGGAGACCACATTGCTTAGATTCATAAAATCATGACTTGAAATGCATGAAAAAGGAAATGTAAAATACATCAGCACTTGGAAAGTAACTCTACTCAGCCATCCTATATCTTTATTTTAATCAATCAATCAGATTTGAGCTCTGGAAAACTGTGAGGAGAGGTAAAATTCTTAATTAATTTCATTTATTGAAAACAGAGCTAACACCTGTTTAATCCAAGGTTTTTCCATCATTAGTTCTACAACCTATTGAATTGCTGAAATATTTTAAGGCATTCAGACATAAAGTCAATATTTAAATCTTGGAAACCCATAGAGAGTGAAGATGATAGAACACAAGTATAAGAAATGCAACTTCATAATCTAACATATGTATTCATCCAGTACATATGATATATAAACATTTGGTAGAAATTTCTCCATACAGAATGAGCTATAATATGTATAGCAATAGAGGTTAAATGTATAAGTAGCCAGAATAAGGTATGTAATAATAATAACTGGATGATCCACATCTGGAAGAAGAAACATAATCTGCTTAGACAAAATACTGGTTTGCTTGATACCTTAATACCCAAGAGCAATTGGCAATTCAAGCTTTAGAAAATGACAGGTAACAGCATCAATGAGACAGGTGTTTGCTATTTCTCTGACAACAGCTATTTCAGGTACATGTGAGTTGAGCTTCACCTCCCCTGGGATCAATCACTATCTCCTTTAAAAATGGGATGAGTTATTCACTAGATAGACTGGAAGAATGCAAATCAAAATCACATGTCTGGTATGCCTGTTCAGTGGCTTCATGCTAAAAGGTTTCATATATCTGTTAGGTAGTAAACAATTGATTTTTCAGGTGCATTCCTCCTCTGCAGCTTTGCAGGTACTCTTACCTGTGTTCATTTCTTCTTTTTTGACATTGCTCTGAGTGCATGTAACTGCTGAAGTCTATGGCTTGCTATATTCACAGTATGCCGTGGGAAAGACTGTTTTGTATTAAATATCCATGGAGTGGGTATAAAGGCTTTTTTACACGTGCTAGCCTAAAACTTCGATTAAGTGTGCCTGTTGCATTTCTGTAATATTGTAATCAAAATGTAAGTTTTATAATCACAATTGGAACAGCAATTGTAGCATTTGTCCATACATTCACATGATTAGAGCAAAAGGAGAATAAGCACTGGTAATATTTTTGATGTTTGTATTGCAGTTGTACTTCTTTAGTCAAAACACAAGGATATGTATTTTTAACTTGATTAATAATTGCATAATTCTAAAAGGAAAATACTGTGAATTTACATGGCAAGTGGGTTAACTGTAGCACTTCTGGGAAGAAAGATTTACTTTTACAGGTGCAATGCCTACTTATAGTTGCTACAGAAGTCAGTAGGTCATGTGAGTAGGTAAGGATCTTCTCACCAGCTATAAAATAAATCAATCTACTTGTAATCAGTAAGTTTAGCTGTGCTGCTTTTTAAAAAAATTGAAAATTTACATCACTCATCAGATTTTTTCAGCACCCTGCCAAAATAAAGACAGGTATTTTTTTTAAGCATACAACACCAAGAGCCTCAATTCATTTTGCAGACAAGTTGGGCAAAAATTGTAGCAAAAGTTCATTTTTTTCATTCTGCAGGATACAATACAGAGTTCTACAGTATACTGTCTGACAAAGCATATGAGGATAGGACACAATACTTGATATCCTAAGTAATTTTTGAGATTTATTATAAGCAGAAAATATAAATCATTGAGCTAGTCAAGGGGTCTTCACGTCCATCATCCTTGATCTTGAATAATAATAAAATAACTTTCAGTGTTAAGAATTTGACTGACAGTAGTCTGGACACATCAGTACCTAGAAATGGAAGTGCTCAGAATATAAAGTAACCTTACAGTTGTCTCAAGTGTGCATGAGGTACCAAATTTTTTATAGAATTCTTTTAGTTTTTCTCCTCTGTCTTATAGTCTGATTTGAAAGATAAACAACAGAATCCCTGTTCAGTATGGGTACAGTGAATTTCATGAGGAACATTGTAAATGTCGATTTTAGTGTTTGTTCTAACAGGTTAAAATCAGATATGCATATTGCTAATGAGTTTTCTTTATGAAAGGCATTTTTCACTAAATGAATACATATACTAAGCTGGGCAAGAGTTGGTTAACAATCAGGAAAACAAGCTATATGTTCAGCAGGTAAAAAGATTTTTTAAATTCAGAGATACTTATCTCTAGCTCAGAAAGTCAATGAGCTGTAAGATGCTGCAGACTGGGACAGTGTACATACCATGAAAATTGCACTGTAGGCTCATCCTATTCTCTTTTAATTCTGTTGGAAATGCTTTGAATTGTTTGTGTTCAAGATGTCACAGCATATATGTACTGAATATGGAAGTGCACTAGCCCAGAATACTTTTCTGGGTGAATGGTTATCTGCAAATATGTTTTACATTTCATAGCACAGTATAAGAAGTCAGCTGAAACCTGATGGTATCATTCTCCTTTAAAACTTTATTTTTCAGATGGAGAGCTTGTTAGAATCTGAAATTAGCTCTGAAAATACATACAAAAGCTATGAAAAATGCCATAAAGAATGCTGAAGTGTAAAAACAGTCGCTTTTTTACTTCTCTAACAATCCCTTGAAAATTGACACTTCTCAAGTATGCAGTGTTGGTTTAAAAGCAAGCAATTTAAAAAGCTTATTATGATGGTGCTTAATAATTGAGAATTAATCCATGTTTCTCTGCCTCATTTAAATTTTAGAATTATCTCCACAGTTACAGGTGGAAAGACAAAGAAATTATATTTGCACTATATACTGTGAGCTTTCTTAAGATTGCAGACTGCAACTGTGAAACAACAGTAAGCAAATGGAATCAGCAAACACTCAGGGTGTCTGATGAAACCTTGAGAAATAAAAAATACCTCACTATGTCCTGCACTCTTTAACTTTGCTATTCTCTTAACATTGTCATCTCCTTTATTTTAATCTCAGTCTAGTAAACTTAAGGTCATTTTATGTACATTCTATAGATTCAGATGATCATTTCTCTTGCCCATTTCCATCACTCATTAGATCATATATCTAATTGATCCAGAAGTAAAACCTCTCTTGTGCCACCACCAGTGGCATGTACTTCTTACCTTTTCTGTTTGTTTTGCTCTGCTGTAGGTGAGACTCTGAAGCTTGCTTCATTTTGCTATATCAACCTCTCTGCTGCTATAGTTGTGCATTAGCTTAATGTGCTATGCTGTTGTATTACAATGTAAAAAAGTCTCTTGTCTCTTCTGTCTTTGTCACTGCAAGCTGCTAATCTGAATGAAGTGGAAAAAGGTGTCTTTTAAGCCTATTTTCACTTACTTTGGTTTCTCACTTTCCTTTCCTTAAAGGTGCATGGATTTCAGTTCTTACAAATGATCAAATAAATCGTACATAGATGTAATTTAGAAAGCTCACTGCAAATCCTCAAATTAGGCACTTGGCTGTTACTGTGAATACATGTCAAAAGAAGGTCATTGAAGATGTCTGTGATGAAGAATCTGCACAGATTGCTGTGCAGGAGAACTGTAATACTACTTTTGTTGTCTTTTTTTTTTCAGATGTACTAAAAATGCAGTCACTGATAGTACTATCAAAAAAGTTCCCCTGATGATCTTTTGAAATCTTTATTCTCATCACCTTAAAGAGATAAATTGTTTCCATTTGAATGTATTCTCTGTTTTATAGCACTGTTTTGCTTTAATATCTTAGTTTATGGTATTAGAAAATATGCTGGAGTATAAAATGGCGATCTTCTTGCTCATCATTTCTGTAGCCTTTTTTGCTGTATAAAGCTGAAGAAACTGAAATGACCACATTAAGCTGAGTCTGTGGTACAAGAAAAGTAATAGTGAAGAGATTTATGACACTAATTTTGGGTGTTGTTGATCTAGGTTTCTGCCTAACACCTATCTCACTAAAAGAGATAAACCATTTTCCATACAATCTGATCATCTATACAGTCTGAGAGCTAATACAGACAGTGATGATATATTTATAAAATTACATATGTAGTTTTAAAAGCAAATGAATCATCTTATAGTGTATTTGCCATTAATTTAAATTCATAAATATATTGTGCAGTCTATAAAGCAATATTTCAGTAGTAATAAAAATATATTCATTATCTATGAAATAACAGGTTGTGCAAGGCAGCAATTATACCATCTATTTTGATTAATTTAGACATCTGATGAATAATTCTTCCAACTTAAACTGGGAGCCTAAATTATTTCTGTAAATGATGGAGAGAACAAGACATTTCCAGAAAATTATTCCAATCACAGGTGTTCCATCCTTAAGCCGTATTCCATTTAGGCATGCTACCATATTTGCATTTTATTATTACTTATAAACAGTCACTTGTTTTCTTTTGCCTTGTCACTTCCTAAGTTATCTTTTCTACATTGTTCTGTTACTATCCTTGTATGAAACTGGTTGATTTTATAAAAGAGTACTTTTCCCTGGAAAAACTATGAAAAGTGCAAGCTCAGTACAAAGTTGAGTTCTTAACTATTCTAGTTTTTAATCAAAAAAAAAAAAAGGCAGATTAAAATAACTAGTTTAACATCTATAATTCATGGATTTTTTTTTTTTTGTCACTGATCTGCAGTAGTGCAAATTACAGAATCTTAGGAAATCAAAACTTAATTTCTATGTTCATGAAAAACAGCTTTTCAAGTGGAATGTAAAGGGAAGATACTACTATGAAGAGACTCAAGTCTCCATTTCAAGTTGAAGCAACTGTTACCTGTGTATAATTAGTCTTGCTGATGTTTAAATGTCTTTAAATGTGATTAAAGGTGGAAAGGTAATGATTCTAAAAGGAATTATAGCCATGGTAAATGTGTTACACAAGTGTGAATGATAACATATTAAAATTACTGATTATATCAGGAACAAAATCCTCACAAAGGAAGATATCAAACATCCAGGGAATGTGAAATAAGTTCAGCAACAAAATTAAACAGATGTGTATGTGACACATACTTGTAATATCTTGGCAGCTGAACATAAAAGCTATTGATGATCTGTAAGCTGCGCTGAGGATCAGTCAGTTTTATCATGCCAGACATCTTTTGAATTGTGACAGTAGTAGGAAAATCAAGGGGGATGGGATAATTTTAGCTAATTACTCAGTTTAGGCAAGCCCAAGACATTGATAGGTAGGCAGGCAGGCAGGCAGACAGACAGACAGACAGATAGATAAATAGATACATAAAGATATATTTTTCCATGTTCAAAACTTAATTATACGGTCTTCTTTCTCCTAAAATAAGGAAGTGAGTTACTACTTTCAATTCACTTGGTAATCAAATAACTACTCCCTAAAATGTAAGCATGCAAGTAATCAAATGCAAATCATGTCATATCAAACTTGATAAAAAGTTTAATTATTTCATTAAATCAGGATCATAATCCCTATTCTTACAAGAACTGCACTGAAGTGTGACAGCTTCTTAGATTACAGAGATACCTTTGCTACTCTTGCTTTTCATCATTCATTGTAAAACACCTAGCTTAATATATTTCAAATGACTATTTTATATTAAAAGCTTGAGTATTAAGGTAATTTTACTGCATTTTCATAAAGAAGAGTTGTACATTATATCCTTGAAAGCTGGATACCTGTGACTCATTGATCATTGCCATTTCTGATTCTGGTCTACAATCCATCCTTTGTTTTCCATAATTGTCTAAAAGCTTACTTGCCTTAAAGTTGCTATTTCTTTGTTGTTGACAAACAACATATGTAAACCAACTAGAAATATTAAACTAAATAAACTTGGTCTTACACTGAGATCCACAAGCATGAACAGGCATAAGCAATAGTGAGAGGAACAGTCCAGCAATGAATCAAATCTAGAATTTTACTTTAAAATCCCAACAAAATGTTCATATTTTGGTTATAAACTGCATTCTGGAATGTATGTACGTATGTATATATATATATATACACACACACACATCTAAAATCCTGTTATTGTAGCGATTACCAGTAAGTCTGTAATATACATTTGTTATTTTAGTTTTGGAACAGCTAGTAGATCTTCTAGCTAAAACATGATTTTGATAATTAAAACTGACCATTCTTTATTTCACATTCTGTCTCTATTTTTTATTCTAATATGACACCCAGCTTTGTGAATACACTAGTGATTTTAAGCTTGTTTCTTCAGTAAGCTTCCCTGTAATTAGCAGTGTGTTGTTATATTCAGATGCCCACAACCATTTGTGTTAGAACTCTCCTTTTCATTCAAAAATACAGTGGCTGGCATTGCTTTATTTGACTGTATTGTGAATTTATTGCCCGATTATTCAAAATAACAACAATGTAAATCCTTTTTATTACCTCATTGCGTTGTTTCTCATTATTTGTTGTACTCCATGTCTTTATATATTGTAAAATCCAAAGTTAAAGTTCTGTTCAGCCTTGAGAAAAGAAGGGGACTTACTATCACCATGTTCCAGTATTTATAGCATTAGAATTACATTTATATTATTATATTATTTATAGAGAGAATTAACATAAAAGGAAATGCAAACTGACCTGTGAATCTAGCAAACTTAAAACTTCTCTTAGTCAGCCAAGGATTATGCACAACTCATCATCCGTATTTCATAGTGTTGTCTGGCTCTTTATCATAATCCAGGCTCCTTAGATTAATTAAACAAGATACCTTATGACAAAAGTTATTCCTGTTTCTAGTTTAACTTTGGAAACTTTTCATAGGTTTTTTGACACTTTATCCACTGCTTATTTTTAAACAAACTAATCTGTTGCTTATTTGCCTAACTACAGAAATTTTTCCATCTTCCAAAACCATAGTTGCTTAGCCCAGCTCTTATAGAAGCCTCAGTTACAGTATTATTAGATGAATAAAAGAATGTACACACACATTGGTGTCAAGCTTCCTTGAATTGAGACATTTGTTTCACAATCTGTTTGCATTATTTTGAAGTATGTTTTTAAAACATTATATTATGCTTCCCAGATCAGGGGACTTTCTAAAATTTCCTTCCAGTAAAATCAAGGAGCTGAACTCATAAACTTGATATTTCTTTCAATGAGTGTTTCACTTTGATCACTGTATTTTCATTTCAACAAAATTACTTTCTCCCCTTCACTTTGCCTCAGTTAAATTCTGAATAACACGTTGTTTATTCAATATGCTAAGAGATGTTGCTTTACCAGGAAGCTATTCTTCAGTTATTCAGACTCCATGTCACAAATTTTTACTTAAGTTATCTGTTACTTTTTCACAAGCAGTTATATTTTGATTATGGGAACACTTCATTCAGAATATAAATCTTTTAACAGTGTAAATGGAGACCTTGTATTTGAGTTATTTTGTTTTCAGAAATTCAGTATCTTATGTACATATTTTAAATTCCATCTTGGATTTTCCTTGGCATTTTTTTTTTTATCGATCTTGCATTCAAGTCACAGAATCACAGAATCATAGAATAGTTAGGGTTGGAAAGGACCCCAAGATCATCTAGTTTCAACCCCTCTACCATAAGCAGGGACACCTCACACTAAACCATGTCACACAAGGCTTCGTTCAAATTGGCCTTGAACACGGCCAGGGATGGAGCATTCACAACTTCCTTGGGCAACCCATTCCAGTGCCTTACCACCCTAACAGGAAAGAATTCCTTCCTTATATCCAATCTAAATCTCCCCTGTTTAAGTTTTAACCCATTACCCCTTGTCCTGTCACTACAGTCCCTAATGAAGAGTCCCTCCCCAGCATCCCTATAGGCCCCCTTTTCTGTCATGAATACTACTTTTTATAATGAAAGTCTGTACTTAACCTAAAACTAACTTTCTCGTTCATAGAGGAATTTACAGAATTATTTCATTGCATGGACTGCCATGTTTGCCATATTATTTCCTTGATTCACTAGGCTAGCTGCTAACACACTGTTTAATTAAAAGCTCCCTCCAGTGATAGGATTGTGTATGATTCATACAGTTTGCAGATGCAAGGGGAAGCTTTTCTTCCCTTTTCAAAAGTGTAAAACTGTTTCAAACTTAAATTTTCAATTTAACTCTCAGTCTGTGCAGGATTCACAGGTATGACTTGGGAATTCAGACTTTCAAGCACCCCATAGCTTTCCATGAGGTGATTCAGTTTTCAGTTTATTAAGGCCATCTACCTATGGCTTTGAGAAATCATGTATTTCAGAAGTACCTGGATGAGAGTAGGAGAATAAATAAAAAAATAGTAAAACTGTTTGCCACGCAAGAGACTTCAGAGATCTGAGCCAAAAATAATGTAAGTCATGGCATGATTACTATCCAGAAGGAAAATCAATGCCAGTTCAGTAAAATTGGCAGCAGCAGTAAGATTGCTTGCTCCCATGATGCCAGTCCTAATTTGCCTTTTCCTACATATTTTGGGGGATTCCACTGAACTTCTTCTGTGAATCTGTCTAGATACAGCAAACCTCCAGCCCAGCTTGTAAGACAGATTCAGTAGGTCACTTTCAGAAAGTCTCTGATATACTGTTTGAATCAGTAATTTTGGGAATATTTAGGGGCGTTTTTGTCCAAGTCTCAGAAGTACTGAACAGACATGTTTATTGTTGTTCTACAGAATATATGCTGTAAGATATTTGTATGGAGGTGTGTATATGTATGCATCTATACATATATGTGTAGACATATGCATATATTTCTAAGCCATAGGAATGTACACAAACTAGGCTTGAAAGTGATTTTTTTGTTATTGCACTCCATGTTCCTGAAAATCTGAATTTTCTGTTCTCATATTTATGTCTCACTCTTAAACACTGCTCACCTTTAAATGGATTTCAGCTATTTCAACAAGTTCTGCAAATTCAGTAAATGCTATGTGAAGAATTACTACCTTTACATTTGTATTTGTTTGAACAAAACCCTTTGAAAAGAGGAGATATAGTTCTTGTTTGATATATAGTGGGATGCAAAGAATCCCCAGTTTTCAGGGTTCTTTGTGCAGTGACCTACTCCTAACAGTTGCACATTTCCAGACTAATAAGTCCATTGAGAGTTTGAAAAGGCTTTGAGGATAGAAATAAAATCTTTGTATTAGTCATCATCAGTGGCCTGCATTTGATCTTGATTCAGTTTCCTAGATGTATTGACTAAGTCACTTTGTTATTGACAGCTTTCGTGAAGACTGTTAAATAACTGGGCTTTTTCTTGTGTTAAATCTTTATTTGTTTGTTTGGGGTTTTTTTTGTAGGGAAAATGCACTACTTGCAAATTAGTAATGTGCTGTCCCATGTAGAGGTCCCCTGTCTTACCACCTTTAGCATGCATGTTTCAAATGCAGTTTATCCAGCATAACCGTCTTTGCTCTCAGTTTTGCTTTTTCTCTGTCTTTGCTCTAATGTTCTTCAATTTTTTTTTAGGTTTTGCTAAGTTGTCTTATCATTTGAAATAAAGTCTACATACCCTAAGAGATAATGTCTTAAGACTTGGGTAGTCAGTATTCATAATCATGATACACAGTTTTAAACACTACAATCCAGGCACACATGCTGTGGAAAAGACAAGTGTCTCTGGAGGATCTGTTAAATCTGTTGCTTTCAGTTTGCTATGAGGTGTGCTTCTATAATTCCAGAGAAGCCTGTGTAAGCAAGAAGAGGCTTCTATGTGGTGCTAGGTATTTGTCAAGGAGCAGTGTAAAATGTTAGAAACCTTATTGCTTAATGACAATAGTAACTGATGAACTGATATACATACACTCACGTGTATGTATTCTGGAAGGTATATACTCTCCCCAAAATCTCCATTCCAATACTATTATCCTATAACTTTCTCCCTTTTCCCATTCTACCTGCTCCTGATTCTATCCAAATTGTGTCCCTAAATGGGCTGTCCTTTCTTCGTACCATATTCATGGTGGTGCTGCCCTCACCCTCAGTACTGTGTTAAAAAGAAAAGCAGTAAAGCCATCATATGCTATTTTAATCTTAGGCTGACCTCCAGCAGATACTGATTCTTGAGCTACCTATACTGCAGGACACTAGTACGCTCAGACAAGTAAAAGTGAAGATGCCATATATTGTGCTGCTTTAAAGGGAAGGGAAGTTCAACCTGAGCTGTGAAGGTGTCTGCTCATATACTGCTATCTTCTGCTTTTTTCTTCCTCGTTTTGGTTTACTCACTAGCTCATGTTTTATTACTTGACAAATGACAAGGGGCAATCCTTCTCTTTCTGTAATTTTAGAGCGTGATAGACCTGTGAGTCCCTGAATTCAGCTGGCATAGGTTTTATACCTGTAGATTATACATACATTCTTCATATGCACGTTGGAATATGTATCTTATAAACCAGTGATACACTTTGTGAGTGCACTATTCATGGAATCTTCTGATTAGTTAGGGAACAAGACATTGTTGATCTGTTTATAAACCTGTGTGACCTTGTCACAAAGTTGCTAATAAAATCATATTTTAACCATATTAAAATATTTCCTAGATTATACACCAATATCAGAAATTAGAGCCACTGCTTCTAGCTGCAGGGAAGGGTAGACATTTGGCATAGATTCTTTTTTTTTTCCTTTTGATGCAACAGATTTTAATTGTAGCACATTAACAAATTAGAAAAAAAAATAGAGAATCATATTTGAGTAAAAGTAGAAATCAAGTTTTCATTTGCAGATAATTGGAATTGTATTGACATGCAGTGATATTGAAAGGCTTTGTTGGGTAATACATTGGATATTTCTCTGTGTAATGTGCATAGCAATAAGTAAGAGAAAATCACACTGATGACTTTGCATATTGCTGATTTATACTGAACTATTTTATTTTTATAAAGGAGTTATGAGAAAGAGTAATATTTTTTGTTATTTTGTATTAATATTTATTAATATTTATTATTAAAGTAGTATTTATTATTATATCATGAATATGCATATTTCAGTGTTAACAAAAAAGAAAGTTTTAGCAGTTATTTTTAAAATATCAGGTCAAATGATATTTTCACTGAATTGAAAGCATACATTATATTCCAGGTGAGCTCTGTGAGGAGAAATTAGATTTCTGTGCTCAAAACCTGAATCCTTGTCAGCATGACTCAAAGTGTATTTTGACACCCAAAGGATACAAGTAAGTCTAAAATATTGTCACAGTCCAGCTGAATCTAAATTTCTGCTTTTTTATCCTGCTTAACTTCTCATTTTCTTCTAGTGGAAGTGAATTCTAGTCTCAAAATTCTGATTTCACTTATTACTAAGCATCACAGCAGAATAGGCCATTATTTTCATGCAGGAATACATTATTATCTTAAATCTGTTTCACAGAATTTTGTTATCCTTAACAGTCCCATTTCCGCTAATTCCAGACAGATTTTAAATAGGAATGCAGAGTAGAGCTATTAGTCTATGTGACAGTCTGTACAAAACCTTTTTAGTGCTTGGACAGTAGGAAAATAATTGCATTTAATTGAAGTGGAATAATTATACTGCTTTCTGAGAAGTAATTGTGAAAAACATTAGGAAGGCAAGCTGGAAGGAAAAAACTATAGAAGTTCATCCCCAGGAAAACTAATTTTTAATTAGACCAGATCCTCATCATAATTAATTAGCATTCACAATTTAAAGTGCTTTTAATAGGCTTTAGGTTTATAAATACAGGAAACCTGCATCTTTCAATTGTCAAAAATACCTGTTTTATGCACAGTATGCTTTTGTGGTAAAATCAGATTATTTAGTATCATTTCTGCCATTTATGAAATGACATTCTATTTAAAATACAGCAAAAAAATCACATATATTAAATATGCAAATAAATATGAAATAAAGTTGATAATTTTCTATTAGAAAATTGAAAAATTATGGGATTTCAATTGTTGTGTGTTATGTTTTTTTTCTGCATGCCACTTCTGTAAACCTGGTCTGGCATCTTTACTGTCTAGCTCATTAATCCTCCACGTTACTTTCTGAGATTTTAAATCAGGAACAGTACATGCAGTAACTTAAAGAATGTGTCTCACTAGGCTTTTTAATAGCATGCTTTATAGTCTTTTTTCACTCTTCTTATTTTTATATATTGTTGAATAAAAATTAAAAAATATTTGATTGAACTATTTTAAATAAAGTTACATGGCTATTTAAAATTACCCTTGCCACTTTAAGATAATTTTAGATACTAAAGGAAACACCAAGGAGGGAATCATAGGATCTAATTAAATCAATTACATACATCTTAATTTTTTTAAAAAATAGAACTTCCAGGAGAAACAAATTATGCATAAACTCTGGACTGTATAAATTGAGCATTGTGCAATTCATAGCTGTTCAATTGACAAAGAGAATATCTATCAGTATAATACAACCTTAGGATTATTTGTCTCTGCTTCAACAACTAAGCATATTGATTATTCTTAGTGTTCAAAGCCACTTGCAACGTCCTGTAACATTCTGCATTACTCATAAATTCCAAGAACTGCCAAAATTAGTAATGAGGACTCTCTTGATTTAAAACACATATATATTCACTACAATGGCAGATGAGTTAACATGTGTAACTAGCAAACACATGTGTGGATTCTAATATAGTAATGATTAAGCTACATAGTCTTTACACACAAAGTCACAATAATGCGTTATTTTTCTTGAGTTTTAAACAGTTCAGTAGCTAACTTTGCCATAAGCACTGTGCTATCCCACTTGCTTTCCTGTTTCACAGATGTGATTGCACACCTGGATATGTAGGTGAGCATTGTGACATTGACTTTGATGACTGCCAGGACAACAAATGTAAAAATGGAGCACAGTGCACTGATGCAGTTAATGGATATACATGTATTTGCCCAGAAGGATACAGGTAAGAAAATCTGAAGACAGTACAAACATGTATGCCTTCTGTCGAAGTTGCTTTTCTTTTTTTTCTTTTTTTTTTTTTTTTTTTTTTT
>NDXB01007772.1:16378-29639 GCA_002631895.1 Agapornis roseicollis | reverse complement strand
TTAAAAAAAAAAAAAAACAAAAAAAAAAAAAAAAAAAAAAAAAAAAAGAAAAAGACCAACACCTTTTCATTCTGTAAACCAGTTTTCATCATATATTTATTGAAAATATGGGAATATTTCTTCCCAAATCATTATTCTTCTAAAGCATTCCAGAAGCTTTAAATCAGTTTTTCTTACAGCTTTTCATTAGGATCTATGCATTCAGCTGTCATTTCTGCAATGGGAAATGGGCTAGAAGTAATATAAGTGCATTGGCAGGAAATATTACACAGATGCGCCTTGTGCTTATTTCCCCTTTAATATAAACCACACTTACTTAGGAGGGCTCCTCTTTCTGCAGTAAATTTTTACCGGTAAAAGGGTTTAAACTAGAAGCTTTTAATAATCACTCTTAAAGACACATTACCTTCACACATTATGTTTTATACATCCCAAGCATGACCTCTTGTTATGAAAATGCATGTTCTGTATTGCTCTCATCCTTTTAAATATTATTGTGTGAAAGGTTGGTAAGTTGTTAAATAACATGAATTTCCTTGGAACAAGAGCATTATATTAGCAAGTTTCTTGCTTGCTTCAGTCAAGAAGTCATATGCATTTTGGTTTCTTAGTACAACTTTTTTCCTGGTTTCATTCAAATGTGTAAAAGAAATTAATCCTGTCACTTTTCTTGTTGCTTTATCACAGAAAGAAAAAACCCAACTCTTAAATACCATCAATAGACCTTAATTTTTAGGAACGATGAACCTTGACCTTTTCCTTCTCCCCATGGAACCTGGCAGTCCCTCTCCTGCCCACCCCCAGAAAGTGTTGATTCTGCCAGTGTCTGCTCTGTTGTGTGTTTGCACTTTCACAGAAAGCTAAGTTTATGTAAAGGATGCATACTACCATCCAGGTCTTGTATCCATATTGAGCTGAGCCTGTCCACATAGTTAAAGTTGTTAATAAATAGCTAAGAAGCTATTTAATGTGTCACTGTTTAAACAACCTTGTGAGTGCTTCTGATCTGTTCCAGGACAAAAGCAGTTAGGTTAATTAAAATGTTGCTAAGGATGTTATAAGGCAATTTGCTTGATTTTTGCCTTGAGATTTATGAAGCTAATCTCTCTGAGCTATACTGCTTTCCTAATGAGAAGCGCTGACTGTATGACTGACTGTTCAGCCCATCTCAAGCTATCATACAATTGGTTCATTTAGATAACTTTTTTTCAAAGGCTTAAGCTCACTTACTTGGTGGTGCCCTGAAGCAAATAAAGGCTCTCATGGGAATGGTTATAATGTCTGGTCCCTGGGCTACAGCTTATTGTCATGACTTCCATCCAGCCATACATTCAGCTCTTGATGCTCCAGTGTTTGTAGAAGCAATGGAAAAACAAAGATATATTCAGTCTTAAACTTGAATAATAATATTCTTCCATCTCTGATGTACTTGAACTGAATTCAAATGCAAAGTTGTTACCCTGCACTTAAACATTTGCTATGTAGATATTTAAACTGGTAAATGTAGGCAGCGATTTCTTGTACTTATTAATGTGCGTAGCCTTGTCCTTACACATAAGCACCAAGCTTGAAACAAGCCTTTTCTATGTGACACCCTTCAGACATTCTCTAACTAGTGGGTTCATATCTTGTTAGTAAGCACAAGGAAATAGCATATGCTATTCACTGTACTAGCCAAAAGCTGAACATACAGAAATAATCACACCTAATAAAGATTAAAATTACTTTGTTGCTAGCATCAATGGAGCTCTCTGTACCAATGATGTGATTTTGTTTGTAACTAAGGTTAGATGCATTTTCACATTGCATAAAATAGTAGGTTTATATAACACTGGTGTGAACTCAGGCCTTCCTGACTGCAAAACATGCAAACCCAATACTATGCAACATGTTGGATACATACACACATACATATGCATGCAAATAAGATCTTGAAATAGCATTCAAATCATAAAATGGTTTGGGTTGGAAAGTTCATTATTTGATGAGATCAGGGATAACTTTGAATGAAAAAGAGCTATTAATTTACAATATATATTGTTAATTGAGTGTTATTGAAGGGCTACTTGTATGAGCTCTTCAGAATACTTGCATGTCCTTGCTTAAAATCTAGTTTTCAGAAGACTGCACTCCTGGAGAAGTTCTGTACTGAAGCTGTATTAACTCAAAGGGGAAGAAAATCAAAACTTGTTCTAACTAGACCATCAACTGTTAAAAATTAATGTTTATTTTGCAGTGTCGAAACAATTAATGATGGCAATTTCCACATTGTTGAGCTGCTAGCTATGGATCAAATTCTGTCTTTATCTATTGATGGAGGAAGCCCCAAGATAATTACCAATTTGTCCAAGCAATCCACTCTGAATTTTGATTCTCCGCTGTATGTAGGAGGTAAGAGGATCTTATTGCTTCTTACTAGTGGTACCATAGCTAATTTACTCTGGTAACATGCATTAATAAACACACGGTAAGAGACTTATTCACTGAGATAACACCTTAAGATGAAACTTCAGCAGTTAAAGTTTTAATTTTAGCAATTAGTATGTATGTGTAATGTAGTTTAGTTACCTGAAGATACAGTAATACCTATTCAGAAAGTGCAGAATGGTAGTTTTGGTTATATTTTATGTTCCTATTTCGCTGTACAGGTATCTGCAGGAAATGATAGCAAGGTATAAAGCCATGAATTATAATTTATGTCAGGAGATCTTATTGCTTAGGACTGATAGGAATTATGACATTATGACATAAGGTAAGAAGGGAACCGCCTGGACAGTTGCCTTACAGTATGTGGCAGCATATGTTGTTGGGGGTTTTTTGGTTTGTTCTGAGAAGAAAGAATTGTCTGTTTCAGTAAAACTAGTAGTAAGTGATTGTGGAGATATAACCTAGGTAAAAGAATCCAGCCACCACTTTGTGCCTTCTTACTGACCTTGACAGCAAGACGAACTTCTTTGTGATGAGAGATTCAGCATGGTATCTAAGTACTACTGATCTGCCAGTTTTCATCTTCTGTTTAGTTTAACTTTGCACTCTTAAAGGAGGCATATAAAGACTCTTCTTCTGAATGGTTCTTTCTGCAAAAAAGAATACATACTTTCCTTTCTTGTTCCTCTTGTTTAATTTTTAAGAACTGTTTTGTGTCTGAGAACAAGTTTTAGACTTGCATCTTTGCTCCTTGCAAAAAAAATATGCTACCAGTAGTACATACATGAGATGCCTATATTCTTCAGAAAAAGTGATATTTATCCTTTCTAAATATACCCAAAAGCTCTGGGTAGTTGCTAAGATTTATCTCTAATGGAAAAGGAAAACAGGAAGTTGCTTTGATACCAATCAAGAATATTCTGTTTCTCCTATGAAACTAGTATAATAAATGCTTCAGTCACAAGTTATGAGCAATAAGTTGACTTCTGTCACGGAACATCCCAATTCTTCTGTTGAAACAGCAGCTTTTTTGTAAAATCTTTTCATATTTTGTCATTGCTTCCTTCCATCTAACATGGGAACAAGTACAAGATAGAGATTATTCATCATACTCCTCATACCAGAATAGAAAAGAATTAAAACTATCAAATGTATGAGCTACCTATGAAGATGGCTTCATATCATGAATCTTTAAAGGAGAATTGCCTTGTGGAAGCACATCTGCATTTTTTCATACGTATCCTTCTGTTCTACACATATGCCACATCTTTGGAAGGAGAGATTGTCCCAGTTTCTAATACAACACTGTATGCTTGCTTATTTTTATTGTCAACATCAGTTTGTTATTTGATGACAGCTAAGGCAAATTTTACTACTTCTTGAAAATTGAGCTTAATGCAGAATGATCTGTCTGTTATGGGCCCCTTTTGATGAAATAAGGCTAAGAATCTCAACTATAAACATTTATTCTGTACAGTGCTAACAGTTACTTGATCTGCGACATGGTTCTCCTCTGCTTCTTCACCTTGCATATCTTTGTCTCCATTAGGAGAATCATACTAATCTTTATTATTTTAATGAAGTAGCAGAATAAATAACTTTTGGGAATAATGTTTTCGTTCAGTGATTTGATTCCTAAGAGCAGGAATCTTTTTCAACCTAGTACTTATTCATTAGAGAGGTCCTGTGTTCCTATTTCTCTTGTTCACATTCAGGCTCCAAGCAGTCAGTTGTTTCTGCTGTCAGAAAATGTTAGAGTTCTTGAGAGAGCTTACACTCTTGTATATTTTATTACCTATCTTTTTGAGTTTCATTCAATTTTTATCCAAGTGTATCTAGAAGTTTTAGAATCTGATCACACTTTTCCCTCAGTGAAGAACTCAAATTCTTGCTAGGATTTTATGCACTAATTTTGTCTTCACCAAAATCTTAATTTGACACCTCTATCATCATGTAGCTTACACTTACTCTTATCACCTTCCTGCTAAATTGCATTTCTGGTGAGCATCACCTCAGCTGACAGGATGACATTCAGATTTAACAGCAAGCCCTTGTTTGGTGTACTCTCTCTCATACTCTCTCATTCTTTTATTTTCCCTCATTTTCTCTCTCCCCATGCACTCCCTCTTTTATTTTATTTTATTTTTTTTTTAAACAAAATTATGCTTGGTTCACAATATTTGGGTTGGTTTGGAATTTATATTTACAAAAAAATGAGCTAATCAATTTTTTGACCTTTTTCAATCTTTCTCCTTTTGTTTACCTTTTTCCAACTGCATGGCTGCCTTGTGTGGTCAGAATGCACGTGCTAGATATTTTTCAGTCTTTCTATAACAAATTTCAGTAAATCATATTGAAAGCCTGGGGCTTTTTGTAAAAAGTCTGTTTCTTCTCAAAAACTCTTCAAAGAAGTTCGACTTCACTGATAATTCACATTCTTCCGTAAGAAATTAGAGCATATTTTACTCATTCAGCGTGACACCTTGTTTCATGGAAATCCCTATTTCTGAGAAGGCTAGAGCTTCGACTGCTTTTCATTTGTGCCTGCTCTGTCAGAGGAACTTCTAGAATAAGATACTCATTTTGACAGTTTTATTGTATTACTGTTCTTTAACAGAGGTCTTACCATTTGCCTCCTTGTACAGTGATCTGGTAATTTACTTGTAGCCAGATTCAGTGACCAAAAGCTTAAATGGGGGCACAAACTACTTCCTTACCTTTCCAAAAATAAAGCTGAAATATTTATTTGCATTATTTCTATGGCAGTTCTTTCATAACTAATAAACACTCCTTATATAAAAATTATATAAGAAATATTGCTAAACACTATGAACAGCTATTGCACACACTTTGGCCTTCTAACACTTGGTGACTTGCTAGAAGAAGCAAAAAGTGTGTATGCTTGCATTGTGTTTCCAAATGTTTTCCATACTGGAGATAGGCAAAAAAACTCTTAGTCACATGTTATATGCCTCATATTATCTGGTGTTGTATGTGTTTATATGGTTCCCAGAAAACATATCCAAGTTTCCTGACACAATAATAACATCTAGTTTAACACTGCATTACTTTGTTTTATGTGGCTTTCATTTTTACAGTGTCTTGTCCCTGGATTATGAGAATATGGTGAATAGTTTTGACGAAATGGAAACTAGTGGGTTGTTTGCAGTCTGAGTCCTTTAATACAGCAGTCCCAAGCCTGTTTTACTTAACTGATAAGATCAAAGATTAGGCTCTTCAGCAGCATGGATTTGACATTGCTCATATCTATAATCACTGAAGCTTAACACAAATGAAATTGCAATAACCTCTGAATGAAAGGCAGGTCTACTTCATTAGGTTACATAGCACTTCTGCATGACTCTTAACTGTTCTAAGTAACTGCATAAAACCATTAGAAGTATCAGTATACACAGTTAAGGAGCAACTAGCAGAACATTGCCTCTTTCTGTGGTTACCTAAGTACCAGAATGAAGATTGATAATTTTGCATAGGAATGAACCAGTGCAGCTAATAAGCATATATATATTCAGGTAAAGAGATCCTTTTCTAATTCTCAGTACACTTTTATTTTGTTTACTTATTAATCTCAGAAGGCATTTAGGCATTTGTGTATTCATCATTTGAATGTAATATCTTAAGGACTAACTAATGCAGGCCAATATGTTGGCAAAAAGTTAAAAAAAAAGAAAGCAGGGGGTAGAAGAAACTTCATTTTTACCAGGAAACAATACTTAATAGTAATGCTACTTCTGAATTAGTCTTAAATGATTAACTGATCACAACAGGATAACTGTATCACATATCATATACCTACTGCTCTAATTACACCTCTAACAATTAGAGACTAAACCAGAGAAATTGCTCTGAAAATGCTCAGTATCAGGGGCATTTGCACTACCTAGAAATATCTGCACATAAGTCTTTTGATGTCAAATTATTGCTATTATTGATTACCTTTCTTTTAAACTTTAATGGAAAACTTTTTTATTAATTTTATTTATTTATTTATATTTTTATTTATTTATTTATATTAATTTTTTTATTGGCTTTTTTATTAATCTGGTTTTTGAGACAAGCTAAATGAAAATATTTTTAAAGCAACAGAACCTCATCCTGTGGAGCTTTCCTTTGCAAGAATTTTCACGAGCAAAATTGCACATTTGAATGTGTATGCCAGCTCCAAATGGATGAGCTGGTCCTACTAAATACTTCTGAATTTGAGTGTCTTAGTAGCTTACAAAAAATTGTATATCAGCTGCTAAATTTCAACAACTTTTGTTTTTCCAAGATTCAGAAACTATGTACTATCTTGGTCTTAATTGCATTAGGTCAAAAATGACATATATCTGAACCTTCACACAGTTGTGAGCTTCCTGTATGAAATCCTATATACATCTCTTCAATTGGACCTAGAGACCTACATATTTGGAGGTGGTTTACATTCATGCTTGACAATCAGGAAAATTTCCAAATACTAGAACATTGCTCATGATTGTAGGCTAAATATCTAAGAATAATTAGTTAGGAAAAACTGCTTCTTTAAAAATGCTTTTAAAATAGCAAAAGTGGTTCAAAAAATTGCACCAAAGATTATACTGATTATTCATGATTATTAATTTCCTAGGCATGCCTGTGAAAAATAACATAGCAGCTTTACGCCAGTCTCCAGGACAAAATGGCACCAGCTTCCATGGTTGCATCCGTAATCTATATATCAACAGCGAGCTCCAGGACTTCAGAAATGTGCCACTGCAAGTGGGAATTCTGCCAGGTTGCGAGCCTTGTCACAAGAAAGTTTGTGTGCATGGAACATGCCATGCTACCAGCCAGTCAGGCTTTTCCTGTGAGTGCGAAGGAGGATGGACTGGACCCCTCTGTGATCAACAAACTAATGACCCATGTCTTGGAAATAAGTATGTCCTTCCTCAAGACAGAATAATAGTATAATATGCATATGTGTCTCCTGTTGTATGTATTTTTTTCATGAATGTTCACACTTTCTTCAGCAACAAAAAAATATTGTGGCATGTAAAATTGAAAACAGTGTCCAGGTTATAGTCTATTTTTTCCATAAACTTAATGAGATCCCCCATTTAGGAGAGCAGATACATACATCTCATGCAGTTCTGCCTAAAGCCTGGGAAGTGCTGTTACATACTTCTGTATGTGCTTCCTCTGTAATGAGTTACACTGATGCAAGTGTTGGTACACTTGGTACAAAAATAATTTAGAAGTTGCAAATGGAAAAAATATATATTTGCTTATTTGAAATTGTATATAGTGAGGAAAATTATTATGATTATTATTATTACTATTACTATTAAATCTGCTTAAAAAACTTGATGCAGTATGTATCTAATATTTTTATATTTTCACAGTACCCCAGGTTTTAGCAGGAAAACAGATCTTTATCTTTATGGCTAATTTCTGTTTAAGTCTCTGTGTGCTAATTCTTTTTGCTAATTTGACTGAAACATTTTAGGTTGAACATTTTATATATGTTTATAGAGAGGGTCATGTATATGTATGTGTGTAGAGAGAGAGAGAGCTATATGTATTTATGTGTATATGAGAGTATTGATACCTATGCATATTCATCTTTTAAATTTACAATAGAGAAACAGATTAAATTTTCTGGCTCATGGTCTCCCAGCACAAGATGACCAGAAACTTCAGAAGTTCAAAGTTCTCCAAGATTTATTGGTCATGGGCAACAAGATGTCATTCTGCTTGCAGTTGCCACTGCCTTGACTGCAGTCTGGCAACCAATTGTTTTGGTTTGGGGTTGGGTATTTTTTTGTTTCTTTGTAGAGTAAACTAAGCCCACTTGGATTTTTTGGCTGCTGCTTTTTCAGTGCCCTGGCCTATATAGCTTCTGGCCTATATAACTTTTCAGGACCAGTGGCCCAAGTTTGCTAAGAAATTTCAATAAGATTATTTTCAATTTCCATATGAAATTATATTTAAGTGATCTTTTCAAACAGGGTATGTGGAGATTCTGACTCTTTAAAGTTTTATACACCAGTTAGCATGCTTTACAATGCAGATAGAAAACTTGTTTATCTAGAGAACAGTTTAAGAAAATACTAATTTAGGAAGAAAGCTATTGACCCTACACCACCAAATGAATGAAGTAATTGGTGGTGATTTCAGAACATGAACTCCACATCTTCACCTTACACCTAGGAACAGGTAATTAAACATCCTCCTTTTGGAAAACACCGCCTCTCAAAAGAAGAACATACATTATATGACCACCCTAATGGCAGTTGGCAGAGCAGGCTGATATTTGAAAGGGGAGCACATCTTCAGGTTTGAAAATGCCATTGCGTGAGTCAGAAGAGTTTCAGGTAGGAAGTCTCTGATCTGAATTTGTGCTTGGGAGCCCCATTCTTCATGAATGACAATATAGGGGTTTTTTTTTAAATTATACAAGAACCATAATTTCAGGTGAGTATCCTTTTTCTCTACTTAATTCTGGATTATATTTGGGCTTGATTTTACTATCTTCTACTCAAAAGCATGCTAAAAATGTACATAGAGAGGATGTATTGGGTTTAATAACTGGCCTGTAAAAGCCTTCCATAACACATCTACAGTGGCTGTTTTCTGGTGAGATTGTTCCGCAGCTTCTTTTATGTAAACCTGCATACAAATTATAAACCACTTCACTGCATCTCACTGAAAAAGTCCATTAGAAACAAAAGCAATTTCTTCTGAGTACAGTCCAAAGTATTTGTAGCTAATGTTGCTTAGCCTGAACTTTGATGAATAATTTATTTTTATTCTCTTGGGCTTGTTTCCCCTGTAGATGTGTGCATGGTACCTGCTTGCCGATCAATGCATTTTCATACAGTTGTAAATGCCTGCAGGGACATGGGGGAGTCCTCTGTGATGAAGAAGAAATGCTGTTTAACCCCTGCCAATCCATCAGGTGTAAACATGGCAAATGCAGGCTTTCAGGACTTGGGAAACCATATTGCGAATGCGGCAGTGGATACACGGGGGACAGCTGTGATAAAGGTAAAAAAAAACTAAAAACAACCATATAATAACGTTGTTGTTTTGACCTTAGATATTTTTTTATTAAAACATGAGCAGCCAAAAACATTACCAACTTTTTTTTCCCACAATACACACATTTGTTGCTTTTTTTTTTAACCATAAGAACTTATCTCAGAGAAAAATCAAACTTTTCCCATGAATTTGTTTACATTTTGAGAATTTTTTCATCAAATGTTTTGCTGTGAAAACATTTCTCTTTTTTGCCTTTATTCAGAAACACATTTTTACTATATTTAAATATTATCTTTTACCTGCTGTATCTTTCTGTATTTATTGTTTCTCTGCCTTCTGCAACTGAGAAGCCAAATCCAATGATTCTGCTCCTAGTTTTATCACAAACTCTACTTTTGACCTCTCAACTTCAACTGATTTATCACAGCGAATTATGCAGGTGAGATGGATGAAAACAGGACGACTTTTTCCCCTACCTTTTTCTTTTTTCCTTTGTCTATCAAAGCTTTCTCTCTCCCACTCCTTTCCTTACCCCAGATGGCATTTATTTTGTAGTGTACATAGATGTGAGTAGAACAGAAGAATATGGTTGTAGAACTTTAACAGATGTCTCATTTTTAGCTGGTTTTATACCTCAGTAATTTATGAAGTTAGTGGAATGTAACTTGTATTAAGTAAGAGTTTGAATAATATTAAACTCCAGGTCCAATAAATTAAATTGCATGCTCTCTGAAACATTTCCCTATGGTAAACAGAACCAGCTGCAAGAAGTGTAGGAACAGAAGATGTGTATTTTTATAAGAAAGGAAAATATTTAGGCTTCTAATTTTCTTGCCATTGTAGTAGCTTTGTATTTACAGTTTACATATACATAATATAAATTTTACTGAAAATTGGAGGTATAGGGAATACAACTCAGCATTAATAAACTTATGTTTTTAGTTTTCAATATGCAGTCTAAGTCAAACTTTAAAATATCAATCCCAACTGCAATTAGAAACATCATCTTCCTTAGCAATGTCAACCATTCTTTCATCTGTGTCTCAAAAGTATATCTTATTGTAAATGTTGTTTCTACAGAAATCTCTTGTCGAGGGGAACGAATCCGAGATTACTACCAAAAGCAGCAAGGGTATGCTGCGTGCCAGACGACCAAGAAGGTATCGAGACTAGAATGTAAAGGAGGATGTTCAACCGGGCAGTGCTGTGGACCACTGAGGAGCAAGAGACGGAAATATTCTTTTGAATGCACTGATGGGTCATCATTTGTGGATGAGGTTGAAAAAGTGGTGAAGTGTGGCTGTACAAATTGTCCCTCCTAAGTGTCCCTGTCACACTTGTCTTTTGAAAATGTTGTATACTTATTGACCGTGTCGGACTAGTTAATGCTTCATAGTGGAAATATTTGAAATATATTGTAAAATACAGAACAGACTTATTTTTATTATGAGAATAAAGACTTTTTCTTCATTTGAAAAGATTCAAGTGCTTGAACTGAGACTTCTCATAACCAAGAGGAGCTTTGAAGAAAAAAAAAAAAACAGACCTGTTAACATTGCAACAGAGATGGGAAAATTTAACTGCCTTTAACATGGATTCTTCTTTATAACATGCTGAAGATACACTGACACTATACACATGTGACTTTCAGCTCAACAGCTCAGAGATGAAATAATGACCAGAACGTGAGGCTTGTCTTTTCACTTCCATATTGGTATATTTTATTGTCTTGACAGACCATAATCACTTATCAATGGGTGAGGAAGCATTATGAGTGAAAAGAATAAGATTATACAGAAATAACAGTTGTATAAAATCCACTTTATCTTTTGGAATACTTAAGCATCTTGAGAAGGTGGGGTCCCATTTAATGAACGGGAAGCAGGAGATGTGAGAATATACTATAATCCTGAAATCTCCTGATGATGTATACTTTTATGTCAGCATGTTAGCAAAAGAAACAAAGAAAGTGTTTATCTGCCCTTTTCCAGTATTAATTTTTTGTAATATAAGTGTTTGGAGGATGATAAAAATAGATTATTGATGGATAAATTAGTAATAATATGGATTTCTGTTTCTATGAGTTCTAAACAACTCTATACAGTATTCGGTTTCATTGAGAAATATTTATTGTATCAAAGTACATTGTACTTAACCATTTTAGGCCATCCCTTTTACTGTTTTTCAATGCTTTAATATATATTAATTTATATTTGTCCCGGTATTTTTGTAATTTTTTTTAAAGGACTTAAAAATCAGGATTTTTGCAATAGAACTAACGTAGCATGTCGTCTTGGGGTAAATGTTTTCAGTCTGGTTTTTTTCCTCTCCTTTCCTTTTTCTTTCCCTTAGAATCTGACCATTTGGTGTCATTGAAACTGAAAGTGATGACAATCCGCAGTTTTCACATACATCAGATATTCAGGACACCTTCCAAGAACCTGTAATGTATGACAGAAAATACCTTTACACTAGGTGGCAATTGTAGAGAAGTTAACTTTCCCGAAATACAGTACTTACAGAAAATAAGATGATGTGTAGAAAACTACATAAGAGGGTAGCTCGTTTTAAACTAATATTCCCATGGAGCTCTTTACCTTTTTTATAAAAAAGGCTGTGCTATCAAGAACTGTGACTTTCCCCAAATAATAGAACTACTTTACTGCCCTAATGTTCCCCATGTTAACGTGTTGCTGCTAAATTACTATGTAGAGTTGGTAATCAGTAGTGGGTTGTGTTCTTCTTTCAGTAAAACCCAGGGTACCCTGTAAAAATGCAGATGTTTTTTTCAATTTTATTTTATTATTTTTTTTACAAAAAAGTTAGATGTACATGTGTAATGCAGTGTGCTTTGTCTTATTTGGACTGATATCAGTAATGCTACTGATGTTTGTAAATTAAACAGATATTTACTTCACTAACCGTTTTTATTTGTATTCTTCTGAGAAGTTTAAATTGTCTAACAGCCTTTAAGTAAACATCTGTAGTTGCAAAGAATAACTGGTAAAAAACAGAATAAAACACAACCCTAGATCCAGTGTATTCTTTGCTTAAAATCTGAAAAGGAATTAACTTGGGATTATCACACCTACAGGCAGTGACATCTGAAAATGTCGGTCCATTATGAACGCAGCTGACTCATGCAAAAATTAACAAAAGACATAAATAAAGTACACTGCATGAAAAGGCAAATTGAGTCTATCCTAATACTTTAATGGTTATACAAATGGCAGCACAACAGTTGTCTTAGCAGGTAATTTGATTCCTCAGAGGGATTCATTTTCACTAATCTTGGACTAAGTATTTTAAATTTAAGCAATTGGATGGGATGATACTTAACCAGTTTTTTCTTCTGTAATATCATTTTTATATATAAGTCTCTATTTATTTTACTTAATCCACATTAGAATTTGTCTAAATACACAATGAAACAGCCTTTGGTTTGAGGCCTTCTTTGCAGTTTCTATGATTTCTAAATAATATTTTGTAAACCAGGAGTAGCATTGAGGAAAAACGCCATTTTTGTGTAAGAGTTCTTACATAACATTTTTGGAGAAACAGTATTATTTTTCTATGTATGATCAAAATCCCTGTACCAAGCATTTGGAGTTGAACTGCTTTCTGTCCTTATACTGACAGAGAAAGAGGAACTTTGCACTGGTGTTCAAGAAATGCTGGCAGCTACTGGTGATCCTGAGGCTATCAAGCCAGGGACTTTTTGTGGTCTCTAAACAGAACCAAACAAAAAAAAATAGGAATTTAACAGAATACAAAAAAATAAAAAAAAAAAAAAAAAAAAAAGAGGGGGGGGGGG
>NDXB01007772.1:0-12625 GCA_002631895.1 Agapornis roseicollis | reverse complement strand
TGCCTGTTTTTTTTTCTTTTTTTTTTTTTTTTTTACTGGATGTCATTCCTTATCAGTTCACTGATTGTGCAGTTTTATGATGATTCCATGGAGGAAAGGTAAGGATATGAGCCAATGTCAACCGAAAATTAAACTTACAACAGAAGACACACAGATCTATGCCATGATTTAAAAAAGTTATTTCTAAATTCTCAGAAAAATCAAAAATTATTATTCATTAGTTTTTACCTTTTTGCTGAACAAACTGTTACATGATTATTGAACAAAGCTATTAAGCGGCCTCCAAGTACACCCTTAAAAGTAATTGATGCAGAATGTCCAGGACTAGAGAAGGAAGAAAAAGGTGCCTAACTGTTACCTAATTCTAGTCCAACTTTTGTGGAGGGGGAGGTTTGGGCATGTTTCTTTGTCTAAATATCCACAGTGAGACCATGTGGCACTACATAGACTCTGTGGCATTGCAGAAAAAGGTTCACTATTACCTTAAATTATAAAAATAAAAATAAAATCTAAGAGAAACTTTGCAAAGCAGCTTAAAAATTAGAAGCAAAAGCTTTGTTAAGTCCCACTTGATCAGAACAGTGTTCATCAGTCATTATCACAAACCACAGGCCAGCCTTTGGCATCCAGCCCTTCCTTCCAGCACCAGGCATCCCAGACATCCCTCGCTTCCGCCACTTCCCACCCACCCAGCTCTGGACTGGACTGTCATGTCTGCATGTCATTCTCACTGCTCTCCCAGATGAGACACTTCTTCCTTCCCTTTGCAGCAAGTCACAGCCATCACCTTCCTGTATGTGCAGTCCCTAAGATAACTGGAGGCAGCCAGTGGGAGCAAAACACCATGCCGGTGATGGAAAGAATGCTCTCCAGATAATTCATATTTGAGCATTTAGAAATCTGCTATTACTATTAAATTGTTACAGCAAAGTGCTTGTACCAATCACCAGAAATGGTAGTGGACAAAAATGTAGAAGTAATAAAACTCCCATTCTGACATGGATAATGGGGCCTCTTCATTTTCACTCTGAAAAGCATGCATAACTTCAGGTTAGTTGAAAGAAAGGATAAAGAGACTTAGTGCTAACTGAAAATCTGCTAAGCAGTCACATTCAAAAGCTACAAACAAATACTATGCCCCAGTTTGGTCTTGTTTTTTGTTTTTTGTTTTTTTTTTTTTACTAAGTGAACAAAGAATAAGCAACCAATCAAATACTTCATTGTGTTTGTACGTAATGTATGAGTAATGTATGAGTAAATGTACAGGTAATGTATGAGTGCCTGGGAAATACGAATGTAAGAAAGGAACCAACTGGCTATATCAAAATGCTGGGCAGTGAACACACAAGGGAATTAACTGCTGCAATTGTTTGTCGGTAACAAATACAGCCATATATATTCAAAATGTTTTACAAAGGACCCTTATAGCCCAGAAAGTAGTGACCATCCACACAAGCCATCCTACTGTTGCTTCATGCTGACATGAAAGAACCATTTGGGAGTAATATCTTTAGCAAAAGTAACCAAATCCATTTGAATTTCAAATAGTAATGAAAAGGCTTGTAAAATGCAGGGAAAAACCTATCTTAGACCAGAGAGAAGAAAATATTACATTTAAGACATCTAGGGCCAGATTCACTGTAGGCTTAAGCTGCTTCATGCTGCTTCAGTGGGGCAAAGAAGCTGCAAACCCAGCTTAGCTGGTCTGGAGCCACTACAACATCTATCTGCTACAAAAAGGGGTGAGTGGTTCCAGTACACCAAACTTCGGTTTTGAACGGTGGTCTGTCCTCCAGCGTGTTGGCTAAAGTAGCCAACTAGAAAACTACTTTAAAAAACCCTTTGTGTCTCTTTCACTTGGCTCTGCCTTTCTTCCCCGTGAAAGAGGTGCTGAGGACTTGTGGGAAAGTAGCTCGCTTTTCAGTGCTGCTCTCCAAACTCCAGAGCAGCAAAGAGAATTGGCAATTCCTCTTCAGCAACAGCAATCAAAAATGAAAGACAGGAGGTCTTTAACCAAAAAAGTAAAATGGAATAAGTACTGTTGTAGTAAAACTGCTTCTAGTGAAGTAATTTCTTTAATACTCTCTTTTAAAGACTCACTTAATTGTGGCTCCATATTAAAGCATTATGGAAAACAGATTCATCTTGTAAAATGTTTTCTTTAGTGTGTGTGTATATTTATACATATATAGGGGTAGAAAGTACATACTTTTTTTTGTTTGTTTTCAGGATGTAATCTTATTTATGCTTCTTGGTTTCCCTGAACAGCTCTGAACAACAGCAGGTATGATTAAGAATTCAAGGTAGCTGGCAGTGAGGGTGTTTGACCTACTCTACCTTGACTTTGCACTCTATGCATTTAAATGCAGCATGTCTGTGTGGAACACACTGTAGTTTGTTGGGGTACAGCACATCTATTTTGGTCACATGCACGCACTGAAATAGCTGTGTGCACATGAAGGTCACTTTTTTTTTCTTTTTTTTTTTTTTTAGCTAAATTAGGGGATCAAAGCCATGTAAAACCTTTTGTAATGAAACTTGAAGCCACATGTAATGAAACTGGATAGTTTTTCCTTTCTGATCTAAAGTCTTTCCTGTTTTCAGGCATTACTATAAACCTACATCTTGGTCCAGTCTGTAACTTGGTCCAGCTTGGATTAGATTTACAAACAGTCTGATGAATCTGGGATGATTTACAATTTGAGGTAGAAAGAAAACAAACAACAGAATCTAAAGTTTGGCCTGCTTTAGACTCAAAATCAAGTGTAATCTCCTACTGACTTCTTTTGGATTTTTGTTTCTTTTCAAATCCCAAAAGGAAGGTGCTCCACTGAATACTAAATCCAGCCTGAAAAAAAGAAACTACAGTAGTAAATATAAGTTTCATAAATACCCTTCCCTTTTCTTGGAAATTTCTAGTTAGATGATAAATTTGTGCACAGGGAGATTAGGGAAAATATTTCTTCCTTAATATCAAGAGCTGAATGTATTCTTTTTGGTTCAGAAGACGAAAAGTATATCTACCAAAGAGCACTTTATTCATGCCATCCACAAACTTGTTCATTCCCTTTTAATTCAGCTTAAAAGGAAGATGACAAACATCAGCAGGAAGCTGTTCAGCTAAAGAAAGTGTAACATTCTGAAAAATCAATATAGATTTGCAAAGAGACAGTGGCTTAAATTTAGCATTAAAATAATGTGAGTTATAGCAGCTCTAAGGGTTCCCATTTCCTATCTACTTTTAAGTATAGTGAATCTAGATATAAGATATATCTTAAGAAAATAAGGAATATCTGTGAAAAATATCCTACATGATTAATTTTACAAAGTGGATTCTTTAAAAAATGCTTCATTACTGGTTTAAAGAAATCAATAAAGGCAGGTTTTCTTCAGAAATTGTGCTAGTTCATGGTATTTCTACCTGCAACCTACGCACAGGCATCAGGTGACACTCTTATCTGGGCCAGGCCATGTCTGCTTTTGACATCAGCAAGAAGTAGGAGAACAAACCAATCCCACAAGAACCAGCTGTGCAAAATATGCCTTGAGCAACATCCAAGTGAGCATATGCTTTGCTGCATTGGACTGCTGTGGGTGACACTCTGTCCCACTTAAGGGAGAAGCTTAAATATGTAGCTATTGAAGCTGTTTCTGTATTTCAGTATTTGGACAGAAGGAATGGGGTATATATATATTGAGACATCTTAATTCCCATATAACTAGAAAATAATAGTATCAACAATCACGGGTCTTTAAGAACACAATATTGAAGGTAGCTCTGATTCTTGGAAAAAAACCTTTCATGCACAAGATTGCAGAAGTGTGTCCCTACAAGCCTGCAACCACAAATCTTTTCACTACTAAGATTTAATTCCTGGGCTAAAAAAGGATTTCAATTTGTAGCACATCACAATTTGTTCAATATTTGAATTATCTTATTTAATGGCATTCTAAACAAGAGATCAGTGTTTGTGTTGCAACAGGTCATGTTTCCTATTATTGTCAGCAGTGGATACTCTCAAAGGACAGATGGACAGTTTAAGGCTTAGCAGTCTAGCATGAAATCTATCCACACCTTGTGTAAGGTCAATCATGCACAAACCTATTTAGCCACCCTTTAAAATACACATGAATCCTTTAATTCAATCTAGAACAAAATGCTGTTTTCCTCCATCTGAGGCATGAAAATGTATATAGCGTATTCAGAAAAAATCCACATAATTATCCTGGTTGGATGTGAAGTTTCCTTCAATCTTTGATCTATAATGTAGTAATGTGTCAGCTCAACCAAAGTAGTTTTATACACAGGAAATAAAACGAGCTGAGTAGGTTCATGGTTAATTGATTAAAAGGTTCTAAAGAAGGTGCAAGATCAAAGAGCAACTTAATGGTTTTATGTTACTCTAGAGAACCATTGGTCCACTTGTCTGACAAGACTGACCTTGGGCAATGAAGTAAAAGGCAATTAAAAAAAATTGCAAAACTAAACCACAGATCATATTTATCTAGTTCAGCATCCTTATTTCCTTTAGCAAGTAATAGGTGGCACACTCCAGTGCTCTAAGTTTCATTTTGTTAGCTTTTTACACTATATGATCTAAATATTGAGCACACAAAATTGACTGTTGCCTACACTTGCCCTGAAGAGAAAAAAACAAGCTCATAAACTCAGAATCACAGGATGCAATGCTGTTGGTTAAAAACCTATGAAAGCAAACAAATGCCAAACTATAGCTGAAAGATATTCTTTGTAGAGTCCTTGGCCTGTGGAATCACTGTGCTCCCTCAGCCATCTTTGCTGGCACTGAGAACTGGTAATACCTCATAGCTTACAAGACTGGCTCATTTTGAGAAACGTATTAGGAAATGGGAGCTGCTCTAAAGTAATACAATTGCTTGAAATAAAGAAAATAAAAGAATTATTAATGCATTGACTCTGAAGAATTTAATAAGGCCATTCTCTAAATGGCACTTTAAAATCCCAATACTTTCTGATTAGGCCATCATCACTAGGCTATTCAAGATTCTCATTAGCACATTTTGGCTTACATCTTCTGAATATCAGCATTATAGTTACACAGAGATAAAAGAGAAATACTGGGATTATTAGGCAAATGAAGGCAAGAACTGCCCACAGCAGGATTTCTGCAAGTTGCATATGACCGGAACCCAAGTTTTTCTGAGTCCTGACCCAGTGTGTTTTGCACCCATGACTGGGTAATATTTTGCTTTACTTAACAACAAGGACAATCAGTTAAGACACAACACTAGTAAGACTGGAGTTAAGACTCAATCTGTCTCTTAGTTCTACCAATAACTCAGTCTCCAGCACTTGGGCTTCTGGAAAACAGTATTGCAGGTTCATACAAGTCAGACACAGTGTCCCTTCACACAGCATTGGCTTCACAAGTTAAACACAGAGTTATATTAAAAGAAAAAACCAAACAACAACAACAACAAAAAAAAAAAACCGTAAGACATTTATCCTGTTTTGCATTAATCCTGTTCTCATCAAAACCAAGGTACTGTAACATGTATTTCCATGTATTTTCTAATGCTTCTCTAGATACTCTTGCCCCTCACCAGCAAATTCTCACCTTATTACTGTGAATTAAGGCCCCTTCCTCAGGCAGTCCTGCCAGGGTTTCCACCTTAACAAAGAGAACCCTTTCTTTAGGTATTTATCTGCCCCCAATATCATCAGGAGACTTTAGACATTTAACAAAAGCTATCACAAGATGCCCATCACTTAGAGCAAAAATATGAAGGGACCTTAGAGTCTGAAAACAATTTCTCTTGAAGGAAAGCTATTCTACTAGAGGCATCTAGCAAATGACTTGAATAGTCTGAGCTATTGCAGAGACAGACAGTCACAGAAAATGTCACAGGACACAGCATTTTAGGAAGACTCCTCTGTGGATTATAAATTAATTAACACAACTGCCAGTGTGTTAATGACACTGTAGTGTTCTCCGTTAATGTCTTCTATTTATCTGAACATGACTTTCAGGTCAAGAATGTAAAAGTTCCCTGTTGTTCTATTTACTTAAAACAAACAAACAAACCCCTACTCCTGCTCCTGCTGGCCTGCCTCACTTCACAAAGAAAACCCGATTTGAGCTGACCAGCTGACAGCTCTGCTAAGGGCCTGATAAACTGCCTTTCCTGGGTCACCACTGAGTGGGAACTTCTGAGCTGTGTAATGGGATTAGCTTTCCCACACCATTCCCGGAGAGCCCATTGTCAAAAGAGGAATAGTTTTATTCATGGCAACAAGTCAAACACAAACCCTTGGCAAATCAAATTAAGAAAAATAAACAAACAAATGGAGTTTTGGCAGAATCTGGAATTTGCCCTATTGGAAATTTCTTTGTAAACTGATAGAGAAGTTGACTGAGCTGGAATGGACCACTACATTTACAATAGAGCTAAAGAGTAACTCACTAAAGACTCCTCTTTTGTTTTGATAAAAGATCTTTCATTACCTCAAAGATTTTTACTTCACAAAGGTCTGGAAAAAACAATTCCAACCCAGCAGCACATCTTTGGGATGAGGGGAAAAATACTGTTATACTTTCTGCAGAGGAGTCTTGAATTAGTCATTTTATAGTTTTGCAAGGACAAAAGGCAAGGAATTGTTGTGATTTAAGAATATAATAATTTCCAATGCACGAATTCCCTCTATTGAGTATAAATGGTGTCTTGAGGGCACATAACAGCACTGAACTGGGCCTGGCAGAAACAGTTCTATTGTATCCTATTGTGCAAAAACAATCACTTTAGTACAAATGGTCACATGCCATTTTTCAGCCTGATCAAGCTCAGTCTTATGATCGTAAATTAATTTGTAGCTGCAAGGTATATCCAAACATCCGAGGTTAATGCTATCTTGAACCTTTTCTTTTATAAATGAAAGTTTTCTTTTTGTTTTGCTCCAGCAATGAACACTTTTGTCCCCATGTAAAATTTCACAGCTGTGCTTCCAGCCCAAACACTTTTCACAATTCTTTTCTAAGCCTCATTCCATTCTCCAAATAGTTCTGCTGCAGTGCTGAACAGCACTTCAAAAAAACCTGCCGCTTCCTATTTTGGTTTTTTTTTTTTTTAATCCTTCATGGACCTAATGTGTTTCCAATGTATTATCAACAGATTGTCACTAAGGATTTGTCGGTGACAAATCTTTTGGTGCTTCTATTTTTATGTGGCCACCTATACAGTTAAAATGCATGTGTGTGTGCAGTTGAACCTTGGACCTCAGCTTGGTGAACCACTCACAATTTAGTTAGCAATAATAATATCTTCATATACCACTTCTTTTTGTTCTTAATGCGGCAACCAAGCACCTGGGGAAATAGGGCATTGTGTAGAATTTCACAAATTTCATAAACTGAGCACAAATGAGAGGATGGGTGAATTGTGTTGGGGCAGGGTCACAGAAATGCATATACACTGCTGTAGGGATTAGCAGAAAGCTCTGTGAAAGGAGCCAGGTTTTGCTGTGTAGACATACCAACTCAGCTGGAACTAAGTTGGGAAACCCTCATCACTACACAGTGTGATTTTAAGTCTGAAATATCTCAGGGTCCTGTGAACATAAGAATTCTCTCTTATTAAAATAACTATTGATCTTTCAGATTGCAGAGAAGATTTCTGGTACCTACAGCCACCACACCAGGAACTGGAGAAATGCGGTACTGAGCTGAAGTTAATAAGCCCAGTCAGACCTTGATGAAAGCTAATGAACTCTTATGGCTTCTTGCTGACTGTAAGGCACCATGCAGTTTTCTTTCTATCCTTTCAGGTCCAGGGGTTCAGTGTTGGGTAGCTGCTGGCACGAGTCCACAGGTCTTATTAATGCCACAGCCCCTTTTCTGCACGGCATAGGCACACACTGCTTCTGGGCCCGTGCTGGCTCTGGAAGCAATACTACATTTGTACTTGCTCTATACCTAGTTTCACAGGTTCCCTGGTACAGCTGATGCTCAGGACCCAGCTCTCAGGATTTGCTCTGATTAGTGGTGAAGGAACAGCACTCGAGAAAATTGTATTTGAACCTGTAAAACTGAAGGAATTTATATAAGCAGATTTTAAAAAGCACACATATCAAAACTAGAATACCTAGATAAGTTTGTATCTAACTATGGATTCAGCTAAAGAATAAAATACCTGGAGCTTGTCAAAACAGTGGATTAATCTTTTTGGTTTTCCTTTTGACATGGTCCACTGTTCAATAGAGAAATACACTACTAGACTACTAACAGACTACACTACTCATACAGGTACCCTATGAAATACTAGGATGCAAAATGTTGTTGTAAGTAATAGATCAGGTTAACAATGGAACTCAAAGAGCAGGTTTAAATATTGCCTCTTCAATTTAAGAATAAATTATTTAATGAATTTCTAACTACTGCTGTCTATTCAAAACTGTATCATAAAACCGAGTGCAAATTTGCACTTTGGTGGAGAAGGATGGTGTAAATAATATTATAATTATTTGCTTCAAAGAAATAATATACATGCTGAAAAACGATTTATGTGGTGTGGCATTTCACGACAGACTCAAGCTGATGCAGAGACTCAAATCCTTGCTTATTACCACCAAGCCCTTTTTATCTGCTTGTTCCATACTTTCCCAACCTGCACATACATACAACGTTCAATCTTATTGGCCTCTGTAAATCTCTCCAGGTAAATAGTCCAATCACAATGTTGCAGACCCTCTCACAATTCCCCACATCCTCTGGCCTCCAAATGAGATTCCTGCCACAACTACATCCTGGCCCATCCTCCCAAGGCTTGCTTGTTTGCCTTCCCTGTCCTTCAAGGTTCCAACTCATCACCCTACAGCTTGTCAAAGCACCAAGGCCTCAGAGCTCATTCCCAAACTCTTTTTCATGCAAATCTGATTGCCTTCACTCCCCACAATATGGCACTCCTTGCCCTTGATAGATCATTAATACTCAGCAAAAATCACAAAGCATTAAAATACTTACACAAACAAGAATGTAGCTAGTCAGAATAAACAAAACCAATCAACCAAACAAAACCCCTCCAACTGGTGATCTAACCTCCTCCCCCCACACTGCTTTTCTTCACTACTTGAGGAATGCACACAGGATCTGCCTTAACATACAGTCTTTTTGTGACTGTGCAAGGACACCTGTGTATTTACCACTGTTCATCCCTCACTGATTGCTTCACTTTCCACATGAATAATAATATCACTATTATTTACTGAGTCATCTTTAGAACACTGTTAACTGTTTGCAAGACTGAACTCCACACTGTAACTTACAGGATCATTTTAGAAGTGCATTCTTGGTATGCTAAATAAAATGAATGGACAAACAGGATGGAATGATACTGCATTGCTCTCAAGAATATATTTTACCAATATTTTCAATGGAACACTGCACTTACTAGATTGGGCTGGTAATCAAAACAGTGCCATTTTCAGGTGTGGGTAGAAACTACACCTACAGTGACTGATAAAAGCATATGAGAGGTGGGGCTGGAACAAAGAACAGATTGGAGTGGCCTGTCTGAAAATTCTATCTATTTCCAGATGAGCAAAAGAAGCAAATAAGCAAAACAAATACCAAAAGAATGAGGATAACAGAAGAGAACACCCTGAGGTCTTCTGTGTGTTGTAAAATTTCTATACACAGTGTGAGCCATCTGACAGTTACAAAGCACACTCTGGCCCACTACAGACTGAACTGCTTTACATTACTGAATAGAAAAACTGTTATAATGAAACAAATTGTAATTTTACAGAAAGTCTAGAAAAGCTAAATCTTAAAGAAGTTTGGGACTTTAGGAACAAAGAGAGGGTACTGAGAATCTGGAAAGTGACACCATATTTTTCATTAACTAGTCAAAAAACAGCTTGTGGAATAACATAAGCTTTTCCTATTCTTGCTGTAACCTTGGAAAAACCTAAGCAGAAGCACTGTTTGATAAGACCTAAAGCTAGCAGGTAGCAAATTCACAACCAACATGAAAAGCTGAGTGTGAGCCATGAGACACCTCATCGCTGGCTACTGTGAATACTAATAGTCTCCTGAGGTTCAACAGGAGAAATCCAGATGAGAGAAATCCATTGAAGATTACTGAATATGCAGCAGTCATCTCTGGCTCAGGGTGTTCCTGAATGGCAAGTGGCTGAAAGCTGGGGGAATACTCAAGGGAAATACAACGTACAGTTTCTATGGTTCACATAGGCTTCTGTAGGCACCCTCTTTGGCTGTCTCAGATGGGATACTTAACTACAGGACACTGATCTCTTAATCTTTGATCTGACTCAGTGTTCAATGAAATTCTTTCAGTTAGAACACGCAATACTTTTAATACTTTTAATTTTTTTCATAGTAGTTTTTTTTTTTTTTTTTTTTAATACACAGTTCTCTTGTGAACTTAATTACCTTTCAAAACTCAACGCTGATAAACGATACACTGGCCACTTGGCTCATGGCAAATACCTGCACCAGATAGGCTCTCAGTAAGCTTCCTCTTTCGCATCCCATACTGCATAACTATTAGTTTTTATCCTACAGAGACTACCAAATTTCCAGGTTATCACATTCCCAGCCTCTCTTACAAACCACACTACTCTTTTCAACCTGCACTTGAGATTAGTCCCACACGCTGCAGCACCTTCCACAGGGACATCAGCCCATGAGTTTCACCAGCCAACCCAAAACACATGGGATGATGGTAGCATTCAGTGACAGCAGTGGAGCCTGCAGCACAGCAGTGCAGTGAGGTACTCATTCCCTACCTTTACCCTTCCCATTCTTTTCTTTTCCTTTCTCAAAAATATACATGATTATATTCTGCTATATCAAATAAAGACTACAGAAGTGTGCTAAGATGAGGAATATAGCAAAAGCTCCTGCCTCACCAATATCCCTCTACCTTCTCTTTCCAGGTCTCTTCTCATGTCAGAAACTGGAACTGTGGAAAACCAAAATTATGTCTGAATTACAGGAACTACAATCCATGAATAGAAGTCTAAAAGTCATGAACATGCTCTGTTCTCTGTGCTCTGCCTGTGGTTCCCTCCTGATATCATTTTTAATTTCCCCCTCTTTCTCTTCCTCTGCAATCTCAGTGCACTGCTCCTTTTCCTCCCCCACCTTCCACCACCCTTTCCTAGAAAGGTACTGTTTTTCTTCTTTTTACTTCTTTTTCCTGGTTTATTTGGTTTTCTGTTTGGTTTATGGAATCTGAATTCATCTTCCTCTGAATCCAGTAGGGAAAGTGACAGCAGTACAACATTACTCCCCCACTCCTGTGTGGGCAGGGACAGAGGGGCCTGTGGGCTGTTTCTACACCACTTTCTGAAAAGAGTAAAGATGAAAACTATTACTACCACCACCACCTTTGGTTCTATCTTTATTACTACAGCTCCCATCCTTATCATCATCACTACAGCCAACACTTCAAGGCTGTTACTAGTGCTCAGCCATGAACTTGAGTTCTGTGGACCTTAAGTCTGTCTTTCAAGCCTTCTCTATATCATAAAAAAAAAAAAAACAAAACGTATTTTTTCTTACCGCCCATGGACTTGTTATCTCAAGTACCTGCTGTGTTTGCTGTGTGGAGGACATTAAATGCTTTTGTGAGGCAGTACATCCAAGCTGCGTGTGCCTCAGAACACAGCCTGATGCTCTTTCTGCAGCTCACCCCTATGTCTGATACATCAAAAGGAACCTCATGGACTAAGGGAAAAGCTGAAAGATCTGTTAATGTTATAAAAGATAACACTGTGCCCAGCTACAGCTTCTGCAGAGGTATTTTTGGCTAGCCAGGGCAACACCACCTCTGCCCCAGCAGAAAACCAACCAAAAATTAAGCACTCTTGTGACGCCTTGTTAACTCATAGGCAACTTTTTCACATTAACTATTGTTTACCTCATTCTGTACAGGCCTATAAAGCCCAGTAGACTTGCTCTTAATCAATGCTTTATATACCACTACTGATCCGTGCCGTGCAGTGGGGAAAAAAGTATAGTAAAATGTTTCCTAACAAAGAACACATTATCTCTGACAACTGAACTATGGAATACTTCCATTTCCACTTTAAAAACTCATCTATTTTGCCACCCTTGATATCTGAAGTAACAGAAAACTTTGGGGATTCGCTTGTTTCTCTCACCAAACCGAGGGACTATAGAACACAGAGCAGCAGCTTCCTCACAGAAACCGCAGAAACAGGAAGGTAAGACAGTGAATGATTGCCACCAAGTGGGCAAATATAAAACTGCAGAGTGTGCCTCAAATGTTTAGAGTTGTTCTGCTTTTTTTTATGCAACTCTGATAGGGAAAACATGTCGGTCAACTCTCATAGCAGCAGTCTAACAATCAGCTGCAAGTTTTCAACCTTTGCTTAATTATTTTGTTAAGTAGAATTTCTATTATGATTATCCTTCTTTGAAAATTTAGTAGAGAGATTTTATTTTCAAACAATTATAAAGTCATTTGATGAGCACAGCTAAAGCCCATGCATGTCTGTCTTGCATTTAAAGAACATTACCCCATGAAAACTTTCTTGTATGCCTAAAAGCAAATTCCAGCGTCACAAAAATCAGAAGGAAGAGAATAATGGCATTTTTTGGGG
>NDXB01007770.1:0-17714 GCA_002631895.1 Agapornis roseicollis | reverse complement strand
TTCTTTTTTTTTTTTTTTTTTTTTTGGCAACACTGTCCATTTGTATTCAGCTTGCGATCTTCAAAAGAATGCAGATCTTTCTCTGAAGAGCTGACACCTGACCAAGCTTGTTGTTGTGCCCTGCTGCATATCAGTTCTAGCAGGTTGTGGTAAGGGGATGACATAAGGACTCAAACTTCCTGAACTTGAGGTAAATGATTGCTAGACCACAAAACAGAGTCATGGTGAAAGGGTGACTGTTACAGTCCCTTCTGTTGATGAGTGGTTGTGCCATGTATTCCCCATGAAATGGTTCTGCAAGCATAATGCAGTAAGCACTTTGCGAGAAGGATGCTTACCAATAAGGGCTCTCAGAGATTAAGAACACACATATATCCAGTTCTGGGATGTAAACTCCTCTCTACAGACTATTGGAAAAAGGAGCAGGAACCCAGAAACACAGTGAACTTTTGCTCCAAGAAATACACTTACTTTTTCTTACTATCTTCAACGCCTTTTCATGGCTTAGTACAATTTCTACCATTAGGTTACTTGTAAGTCTTTGTTAGAGCTGATGTCAAAGAAACTTACCCACCCATCCGGACCCCGGTTACTCCTCATGATACAGTATTTCAGACTAACACAAGCAACAATGGGAGCTGTTGATCAACACATGTACATTTTATTTTTATGGCTTTTAAGGCTGTAAAAGCTAACTGGCACAAGCCAGGCACTTAACAAAAGTAGTATTTAGGGAGGGTTTTTGTGGGGAATTGGTGTTAAAGAAAATTCCCTGAGTTCTTCCTGGAAGAAATATGCAGTATACTTCACAGCCTGCTATATAAAGAAGCAGATTAATTTAATACCCTGAGACAAGCATTATTCTTAAATCTGACTTAAAAATCATGGCTAGGTTCTCATGCACAGGCCATGGCACATGAAAGAACACAAAATTTAGAACAGAAAGAGAGCCATACATATCTACAGCACTGATGACACTATTTTATGGTAGATTAACTAAGTAGCTTCTCCTATGTTTTAGAAGAATACTTAACTACCTATCAGAGAAATGGGAAGAAGTTGAAGAATTCCCAGACAACTGGGCTTTACTAGAATGCATTCTCAACCACTTCACTTCCATTTTCATTTGTGGGCAGAATTCGATTTTCCCAGATTTTCTATAATTTCCTGAGAACTTTTTCCTCCAGGTGCTCACCCTGCTTTTAATTAAAAAAAAAAAAAAAAAAACCACCAAAAAACAAAACCCCAACCAAACCACAGCACTATAAAATCTGACCATAAACAATCTGGACATGAGGATGTATGGATGTATAGGCACAGTTCTTCTGTCTGTCAAACTGCAAAACTTATTATGACATGGATTTCATCTTCAGGCAACTCTTCAACTCCTCTGCTATTCATTTCCTACATGTATAAAGAAGAAATTCTGACTCATGCATATAGCTAGACAGAAATGCTACCACATTATCATGCATCTTACAAGTTGCACATGTGAATGCTTTTGCCCAAAATAACCGAGAAGTAGCTTAACATTCATAATGGGGTGACTATCTTCTCTTGGATGAAGCATGCATATTTCACCTCATATCACTGTAACTTATTCATGTTGCCATAACCTTACTGCCTTGCATCTCCATGGCTCCCAGAAGAGACTATATTACCAGCTGAAATGCAGAGCAACTACTGAGGAGCAAGAGACTTTTATAGAGCAAATGGCCATTTGTAAATGGCTGCACATCACTAATCTGAACTGGTATCAAACACACACAACTCATCTTCTTAACAGATACATGCATTTTTCTGTTCTTCAACCACCACTCCTCCTATAATATGAACAGTCATCTTTTTATTAACAATATGCAGAGAAACCTGGCAGAACATCTATGAGTATTTTACAAAAGGTAATACGAGTATCCAAGAGTCTTTACCACCACCTGCAATTCACACCACAGCTCTGTCATCTGTGTAATGGAGTGGGGCACCTCCATCTTCTTCACCTTGTATTAGCGCTTATGCCCCTGAACGAGCAGGGAATTGATTGGATTGAAAGTCTTTGCCAAGTCTTTGCCAACTGATTGGGTTGAAAATCATGGCCAAGTCTTTGCCAACTGCATAACAACTAAACCCAGCTTGAAACAGAGGACAAGATCAAGCAGCTAGAAGGAAGAACTTAAAGCACTGGGAGAGACACATGGCAATGAGAGAACTACATGCTTATATTACAGGCTCCAAAATTGTCAGAAGTCCCTAAAAAGCTTGTCTTACTTTTTAGCAGGTTATAGATGCTCTGTATTTTGCCAGTAGCCAGCTACCCAAAGCTCTGAGACTGTGACACCAGCTTGGTGGAGCTGAACACATAGGCTGATAGGAAAGCCTACCCGAGATGCACAAACCAGACATTTGTGCACTGCAGCCCCATAAGGGGCTCTACTCAGGGAACTGCAGCCACAGCATATATGCTAGCATGTAGACGATAGTTCAACACTGGCGCCCTAGCAGCTTCACTCAGAAGCATGGGACAACTTGGCAGTAGCAGTTTCTTAAATTGCCTGTTAACTAGTAAGTTCACTGAGGAGATAATAAGTCTGCACTGAATTCCCTGTTCCACGCAGAAGAGCTTAATCCCACATTACAACTCAAAACAGGAATGACCTGATACCAGCAAGGCTGAGACAGAGACTCTCTTGTCCCCACTGAAACTGCAACGATGCACAGAAAGGAACATAAAAGCCTTACTCCACCAACAGCTTATGTAGGAAGGAGGTGCTGGAAAGAATCAAAAAACCCTCTGGAAAGCAGAGACCAGAACCGAGAACACACCTCCTCCCGCAGGGACGCCTGCCATGGTGCTACAGAAAGAGCACATAGGATGGCTATCCCAGCACTAGGGAAAGAGCTCACATTCCCCTCTATACACAGTGGCAGGTTCAGCCAGCTGATCACAGTGAGCCTGGCCAATTTTCAGGTTGTCTCCTTTGGGAGACATCAGCTGCAGGCTCAAAACTGTGCTTCCCATCTGCCAGTCCAAGTGCTCTATCCTCCAAACTGACAGCTCTCAAGGTGCTATCCAGGGACCACTGATCCCCTGCAACAGGCCTGTAAAACCATACTGTCTCTCTGCTCACCACCCCACTCAGAAGTCCAAAAGAGATGTGGAAGCATTAAGGGCTGCAGTGAGGTGTAACACAACTATTTGGGAACCACTGGTCTGCACTATAAATGCAGAAATAAATACCACCACAGGCATTGCTTTCATCTCCTTGGGCTACACATGGAAGGCACTGCCAAGGCTGTTATGTCTACAAAGAACAGATGTAGGATGTATCTAGTGTGCCAGAGTGAGGACCAGAAGCACAGGTGAGCTCAAAGACCTACGATACAAGGAAGATTACCTTGTGGATATAAAGCTTATGCAAAAGCCCCAAGACACCGTGTCCAGGCAGGACTGCTACCCTGTCACACATTGCAATAAATTTACATACCAAGTGAAAATTTTAAGAAAGTAAGGCAGATGTCTGTAAATTCTTCAGTAACAAAACTGGAAGAATTCAGATGCCAAAATTTAACAGGGAAACCTACTGAAAGCCAGCAGACTAAGCTGCACTGTAAAGATGGATACAAACATGAGAAAAGTATTTTAAGCTCCTGCATAGTCTTTGCGGAGCAGAAACCTGAAGGCAGGCCTGCTTGTTCCCCTAAGCAGCACCTTAACTGTAGGTTCACTCACACGTCCCATTTCAGCTAGGACAAGGTAACAGCATTTCAGCTTAGGAGCACTGCTGGAGAGGAAGCCTGAAACCACTGTTAAGAAAGCAGTTCAGCACTTCAACTACCTCTCAGAAGGTGGTTCAAACAGATTTTGAAATGTTTGTAACGGATCCCTTTAGGACACCAGTGCTTTGTACTAGAAGTGGCTGTACTGGCAGACTGCAGAGAAATGAAGATTCTTCTCATCTTTTCAACGCTCCCAATTTAAACCTAGTTTCAGGAACTCATTAAGAGGCTTCTCTAATTTTCCTGGATTATATAACTGCTTCATTGCAAACCCGCACAAATAAAACTGAACTTTGTAGTCATCCAGAAAGTATATCCCTAGGCAACAAGCAAATACATTCCAAGTAACAATCACCATAAGGTACACAGAATGGCAAGACAGACATACAGTCCATTCTAATGCATGAATCACTGTACATGAATGACTACACTTGCCTTATTTCCTACCATACACAATGTTTCTGGTAAGATGTATGTTGAGCTCAGCACTGCTCTTTTTACAGCAACAAAAGTTTACAAACACACAAGTAATCAAGTAGATATTATGCACACAATACTTGAAATCTATGCCCAATTAAATGCAGCTTCTCACCAGTGTCAGTGCAAGTTACTGGGAAGGAAAGGAAGAGAGCATGCAAGATACCAGTACAACCTGCAACAGCACTGAGCTTTAAACCAAACACTTCACTTCTACAGAAAGGCTAATAGTAAATGCTTTTAAAAATATGAAAGCATGACCAAACAGACCTATCTGTCCAATGATACAAATACTATTCAAAGAGAGATTAGCATGTACCAAATGAGACAGTCTAATTTTCATCAATAAATTAGAAAACTGCAGCAAGAGAGACACTGTGGGGTCAGTTTTCACAGTGCTGAAAGGACCTAAAACTATTAATAAATTTTTAGAACACCCGAAGAAATTATATACCCATGTTATGCAACACAAGTGTAAGGAATTTCTGAAGTAGGCAGAAACATAGCAAAGAGCCTAGACAAAAAGAGAAACAAGGACAGCAGGGAGCAGAGTGTCAGTTCTGAACATCCCTAAATGTAAAAATGTAGAGTACATACTACCAAAAATGAAACACAAATTACTACAAAAAGCTTTTTAGGTATTTTCTGAGATTCCCCATAGCTTTTGAGCACAAAGCATTATAAAAAATTACCAAAAATCTTAGGCAAAGTCAAATCTTCACATTATTCAACCAGAAGTATTTTGTTTGAAGAATCACATGAAATTTATGAAGACATTAAATCATAACCTGTGGCCTTCTCCATACTTTAAAAAATTCTGTTAAGTTTTTCTAAAGTTTGACAGAGAGGATACAGAATGCCAAGAACACAAGCTGATGTAAAAGCTTCAGTCATTCTCTCAAAATAGTTTTCTGTTTCTTCTGCCTCCTTCATCTCTATAGAAAGGAGCAAGTGCTGCCAACAGAAATTTGTCAGGGATTGGTGTTTTTAGCATGATATGCATTAATGAAGTGTACTCGAAGTCACGTAAAATACATTCTGCAAAGTCTCAACAGACTCCACACAAACCAGGACACGGTTTATTTAGAATATTTTCAGTCATCAAAACTGATTCCCTATGCTTGTTACAAACTTACTATTAGAATGAAATTAATAAGAAAAAGCTTTTATTCAGTATAAGAAGCTGTAATGCATGTGTCACAAGACCTTGGACCCACATGGAGTTTACTCTTCCGATTACATAATAAAGCTCTGCAATATACTGCATATATTATCCTCTAAGCTATTCAGATAAAGTGTAATTACAGCTTATCGAACTAACCTTTACCTCTGCGACTGCACAAAATAGGTGCAGGTACACCACCTTCAGACATGCAATTTACATCTCTGGTGAATACAAGCTCACTCAGGGATTTGCATTACCCTAATTTCATGTGTTTTTCCAGGACATGAAGGTAAGTTACTCCCACTCTTCCTAATAACTCTGCTTCAGCTCCAAATCTTATCAAGCTCCCCCGAGATCGCAAATGAGACTATTTTACCAGGAGTACTAGAGACGTTTTGGGAAACGGTGAACAGAAATACTCCCAGGCAATAAACCAGGGCTGTGCCGGGCCCTCACACACAGACACACAGGGACGCTGCACGCCGCCCCAGACCGAGTTTCACGGGAGCTTGCGGCAGCGCCCAGGTGAGCGGGAAGCAGACCTCAGCCGCAGCCCCGAGGGCAGCGAACCGTCCTGTCTCCCCCAGGTCCCGGCGTGCACAGCCTGCTGAAGGCAATCTCGCACAGAGCACAAAACGCCCGAGAGCCGGCGCAGGCCACAGCCGAGCCCGGAACGAGGCGGCCCCGGTCCCATCCCGAGGCCGCCGCGCCCCTCGGCCGCCGCCCGCCCCAACTGCCTCACGGCCGCCCCGGCGCTCCCCGCGGCGCGGCGAGGGCCGCCTCCTTACCGGCACAGCTCTGCGAAGGCCTGGAAATTCAGCTTCCTGATCTTCTTCTCACTCAGCCAGTAACCCACTCGCTTCCCCTTCAGAAAGGTCTGCATAGTGCCGGCCCGGAGACACAGCGGCAGCCCCTCGAGGAATCAGCCCAGGGTGGCGGAGGCAGCCCGGTTACCGCTCTCACTCGGCGCCTGCAATGCAAAGGCGTTGAGAAAGGAAAATCAGTCGGTTCTCGCGGAGAACGCAGGCGCTACCCCCCGCCCGCCCGCTCTGCGCCGCTGAAGCGAGCCAAACGCAGCCTCCGCCTCCGGCAGCAAGCGATGTGCAGCCCCCGGCAGGCCTTGCCCCGCACTGGCAGGCACCTCTCGGAGGCAGGCAGAGAAGGTGCCTGTGCTGGCATGGAAGCCGCTACCCCTGCCGGCCCACTGAACTACTAGCCCCTGAGCAGCCAGCCGACCAGACATGCCGCCACTGCCCGCCCAGCGGCACCCGCCGCCGTACCTCGCCACCCTTCTCCAGGGCCGCGTACCCCGGCACGGACCCTGCCTCCGAACTCGCCTCCGTGCCTGCCCGCCGCTGCTGCTGCGCGACCGCGGTACTGCTGCTGCAGCCTCTCAGCTCCCCATTTGCCCGCTATTCGCAGCCGCCTCCACTTCCTCCTCCCCCGGCTCGTCCCCTCCTCTCCCAATCCCACCCACAGCACAGGGGCGGGCGAGTGCCAGCAGGACACACCCGCCGCGCCGCGGGCCCGCTCGTACCGAGGGGACTCGCCTGCCGCCCGCCCCGCGGGCACGGCGCCCGCCTGCAGCACGACGGCCAGCAGGGGGCGCCTGGGGCAGCGCGGCGCATTAAAGAGACAGTGCCCTGGTTTCGGGCTAACCCCTCCCTCCGGCAGAGGTTCGTGCCAGCGCTGCCCCTGCCCCACCGTCAGGCCCCGCGGAGGGCACCTCGCCCGGGCCGGGCTGGGTCTCGGGCTGCGGTTTGCGCAGCCTTCGTCTCTCTCGCCGCTTTCCCCAGCGGCTCTGCTGCCGTGGGTATCCTTCTGCCCCCTCCCGGAGCTGCTACCGGGCGAAGTGCCCAGGGTCTGCCCGCCGAGGGGAGCTGAGCTGTACCGTGCCCCGGCAAGGGGAGTCGTGCCGCACCGCCTTGCCCAGAAAGCAGTTCCAGGCGACAGCGTGGGGGAAACTCCCGGGCAACCCCAGGGGTCCGCGGGAAAGGGCGCGGGCCCGCACCGGGCCGTGCTTCCCCTGGGCAAACCCCTCATGAAAGGGGTCCTAGCGCCGGTTCGCCGAGCTGCCGGGCACAGCCGGGCGTTGGAGAGATGCCGGTATTTGACCCCGCCGTAACTTGGTTTTCCAAAGGAAGAACAGTTTATACAGCTACTTAGGTTTCCTAGCCGGTAAATAAAACCAGTTATTCAGTATACAGGTGTACAGTTTTAGCCAAAAAAAAAAGGGGGGTTCCAAGTAAATAACAGGGTTTCACTGCAGAACCAGTATCTTCCTTCTTCCAATACCTGGCAAGTATCTGTAAAGATTTACCAGAAGTTTCAGTAACAGCTATTTATTTCTTTAACTTTTTCTTTTATTGCATGAGGCAGGAGAAGGCAGGCAATGCCCACGTGAGCTGGCATTCTGATTTGTGTATTGTGCGTTCCTAAACACAGAGGCAGCTGTTCTGTGCTCCAGAGAAGAATGTTTTAGTCTGAATTACTATGGAATCTCACAGCACAAGTATCATCTCCCCATCTTTTTTCCTCCCTTTCATCTGAAATTAGTATCATCCAGCTGGAAGGTTTTTCTCTGTCTCTTTGGGAATGTCAAGCATAGCTTTTATAATCATTGTCTTCCTCTGTGAAAGACAACCCTGAACCAAGATTCAGATGATGCTCCTACAACGATGCTTTCTGTGCATCAGGCTCAGAGCCCCAGACAGCTGAAACTGCTCAGCAAGTTCTGCTGACTCACAGTGCCATAAAAAATGTGGTTTAATAACTTCACCGCAGTATCGGAAAGGTGGTAGAAGGATCCATCCAAAGCAAAGAAGGGGGAAAGCCAGGAAAACCTTAAGAAACATGAAAGGGGTCACTGACCTAGGGAGTAGGCAGAGACCATTTTACATTCCTGTCATTACTTAGGCGAACAGTGAAGTCATCCCCAAACCAAGAGTCTGTTAGAAGCATGCAGGGAGTGGAATCACCTGCAAACAGCTCTCACCAGTGTTTTTTGAAAATGTACATAATTGTACTTTTTCTCCATTAGTAGTTGCCTTGAGGACTATACATGTTTATTAAATTACTATTAAATCATTTGCCATTGATATGGCAAAATGTTACAGGTTATGTTACAACCTTTATTTTTCAGACCACTTTTTATCTTAATCAATGTTCCTACATATTGTATAGTTCATTAGTTAATGTAATTAGAATTGGTAAATGTATTTTGATAGCATGATTCCTGCTGCACACCATGTCTCTGATGTTTAAACCCTTCAGGGAAGCAGGGTAACGTCAGGAAAATTTGTAACTCAAAAATGTCCAAATAGAAAACTTCATCAAACATGATCAAAATTAAGAAAGAATCTGCACCAAACAGGTTTGGGTTTCCTGTTTGAAGTGTTTCATTTTGCCAGCATCGATGCTTTATTTCAGCTACTGAACTTATGGACTTATTTTAGACTTTATTAAAATTTGCATCAGTATGTTAAGCTCAACATTTGTATTTGTACCAGAACGGAGCATAGATGTATTGAAACATGACATGATTGAAGCCATCTTCCTACATTATTTTTCTGAATGATTTTTCTTTAAGAACTGTCACAGTTTCAGACCAATCTAAAACACAGTCTACAGAGACAGAAAGATTTATGAACTGTTCTCCAGACCTGGGACAGCAGGTTTCCAGAGGCGTTAAGCATTCTTGGCTCCTGTAGAAATGAAGCATAGGAGCTACAAAGGAGGAATTTGCTTTGTTCAAATATAGGCAAACATGAATGATGCCTATCAGAGACCACATTCAATCTTAGGAAGGAGAATGCTGGTAAATACCTTCATTTTAGACTGGGTTTTTGTTGTTTTCTTATTTTTTAACCCTTGAACAAGCTCAGATGTAAGGACTGTATTTCATCTTGTGTGCCACTGTACTGCATTTTACTGCACAATATTTCTACATAAATTACAATCCTCTGTTTACACTGCAAAGCCAGTTCAGGCAATGCCAAACCTGTGACCACATGAAGCCCCAGGGTAATGTTTACCCAATTCCTGATCAGGAGCACTACCTTTCTGTGGCCCAATGCTGTAAGCTGCAGCTCATGAGCTGCTTCACGCTAATTAAAGGGGTGAGTGTTGATTAAGATCTTGAGCCCTCCGGCAAGCAGAACTATCTTCATCTGAGCTTCAGCTACAGGTCAAAGCAGGTTTCCCTTGTTTAGCTGGAACCTCTCACACCTTCTCTTCTAAGCCCTTCAACAAATACTGGGGCTCTGAGGAGGCTGGACACTTTCAGTGTGGCACCAAGTTAGTGAAATTCCATGGGAGTTCATTTTAAGGTAAGATAAGGCATCTCCTAACTAACTTCATTAGTTACCAAAGTATATTTTCTCAATGAATGATAAAAGCAGTTTTCTTAGCACTTGGCAAAAGCCATGACAGGAGCTTATGCAATGGTTGGAAAGAAGGTGAAATTATTTAAGGTTTTTACAATTTAGCTTTTTTTACAATTAAGGTTTTTGCAATTTAGCTTTAGTTTTTATTCTTACAGGACAGATGTTACTCTGCTGCAGACAGGCAGCAGAAGGCTGAGTCTTCCGTATCAGGACAGGTCTTTCCTTTCTGCAGTCAGTCAAACTGCCAAGTTGGATCACGTGCTAACACAGCACTGCTGGAATGAGGCTGTAGGCAGGAGGGAGCCTGAAAAACCCTTGCATGTGCTGCACTGCAGCTTCTTCTTGGCTTTGAGGGACTCAAAGAAGAGTCCTGGTGCTGCACAAGCATCTGTGATTGGTCATCACCAGTGAGGCACCTAAAGAGAAATACATGAGGACCATGGTGGGCTACCATTTCCTCAGGTCTCTGCTATATCTGTATCTGATTTATTACTGTGAGATTCATAAAAAGGCCAGATATGACTTATTTTCACAATGGTTCAATAGAGGATGCATGTGAGTGAAGCTGAGCTTTTCCAGTTTATGAGGTTTTTTTATGTAAGTACTGGCAAAACACATTATAATCTCAGCTATCGTCTGGGAACTTCTCCGAATGTACCCTGGACCAACACCTTTTAAATGATAAAGCAGTGAAAGTTAGGTCTTGGGGATGAAATCTCAGTTTTGATTTTTGTGTTCAAAATCACAAAGACCAAGGGACAAACTTCAGCCAGCCACTAAAGGGTTTGTGCAAAGGCTCATGGGAGGGAGGCCCCTCTAGTGACTGAATCAACCCAACTTAATTTCTTTTAATGACCCGTTGCCCATAGAGACTCCACAGGAGGACTGGCCTCACCAGCTGGAAATCCAAGTGTTATTTTACAGTCAACTAAATCAGACATTGCTGTTTTATCTGATGCAGTCTCTCCAAAAACTGCCACTTGTTCTCACCTTCTGCCATCCCCTCTTTTACAACAGGTTGAGTGCTCATGTGGCTGTGCATGAACAGGATCAGGGAGCTAGAAACTGAGCTGGACTAAAACAAACTCAGAAAACTGACAACAGTATTTAGTCTTAATCCAAGCCAGTTCCCCAGCCTGGATCAGCATCCTTCTTCTTACCTGTTTATATTGGCACAAGGCAGAGGCTGGAAGAAAGCCAGGTAAAGAAAGCACCAAGCTGCCTTTTTTGGTGGCAATCCCATTTTAGAGCAGGCACAGAGGATGGTGAAAGCATGGTGTTCAACTGTGTGACTTTTCCCTTACCTAACAACCCAAACAGTTGTTCCCTTACCTAACAACCTACTGCAGTATTTTGATTTTAGAAAAAAAAGGATTAGTGAGGACTGCCTGAGACTCATCAGCATTTGAGACCATGTAGAGCAGAAGAAGGAATTCAGCTAGAAGGGCTCAAAAATCTTCCAAAACAGAGTAACAGTGATGCCTGGCAGATGACCACTTCTGTGTGGGCCAATGCAATGCTGTTCAGGGATTCCTGAGCTAACTCTCACTAGCCCCAGTGGACATCTGCTTAGATTGCTACCTATTATACCTGTAGCACAGTAAGTTCCAGCCATAAAAACAGGGTAACTATGGTGGGTTTTTTAAACTGGAAGGAAACCACCATTAGGAGAAGGTATGTCGTACCCTAAGTATGGCTCCAAAGCTTGGCTATCCCAAGCTCTGATGAATGTACATGCTGCAGGAAAGAAAGAAAGGGTTTGGCTGCCAAGTCTGCTTGATTGGCTTGCAGCACTTTAGGTACAGGCTCTGTGTGAGTTTATAAGCCAAGGAAAGCATATAATCAGTGAACAAGAATTTAAAATCACAAAAAACATGGCCAAGATGCAAACGATGGAGAAGTCCTGTGCCAATACAATCATCTCAGTAGGAGCAGATTTTTCAAACTGAAGTGTTTGTTAGTCAGATCCCAAGTGTGGGTACAGATTGTGCTGCTCTGCATTGCTGTAGCTCTCTGGCCTTGTACTATGGGAGTAAGCTATGCAGAAATAATGCTCTGAACACCTTTTCATTACAGACACATGGAGAGATTTACTTACCTGGTTGCTTCAGCATAGTTAAAATGATTCAAACTATTCATGAAAACAAGTCCTAAAAAACTGTTCTCTGAAGAATCTGGGTGACAGGACAGTATGTTTGCATTAGAGATCTGAATAAGGATTAGGCTGGAGTGAGGTTTGCTCTATCTACAGTTTGATGCTAACAGAGTTACTCAGGTTATAGGTGCAGGGGGGGAGGGTTACTCAGGTAGTTTTAAGAACCTATGACAATTCTGGGAGCATGCTTCCAGCAAAATCAGCCATCTTACTATATATATATCTCATATATATTTTATCATATCATATATATTTCGTATTGCTAGGGGTTTTTATTATATAACTAGCTTTAACACAATGAATGTAAATTAGACTGACATGGATGTATAATTGTTATGTATAAAGTGACCTGGACACTTTATACATACACTGGTCACCCTAGTACTACCACTATTATCCCATATTTTGCTGGCTTACATGTGTCTTTGCCTCTTGTGCTAAAAACACATTATTCCAGATGACCTAAAGCACACACCCTCATTCCAGTGATCCTCCACTTCCACGAGTTGTTTGTGCCTACAGTTGAACCCTTTAAACTGCTGAAACTGAGAAAACAGGAAAGATAAAGGTCTGACGTGACTTACAGTGCCACACCATCACTTGCACTTTCTTCTCATGCTTATGCCTCTAAAGATTGAGGACCCTTTTCCTGTTTTGTCTAATGCTTCCTTAGAGTTCACTGGCCATTGTGCTTTCTGATTCTGCATGGTCACATCAGGGAGACACTGGGTTTTTCACTCTCTGGGAAGGCCAGCAATTTTAATCTTTTCAGAAGCTACCCACAATATGTAGAGTTATACATGCAAAAAGCATAGACATACAAAAAGGATTTCCAAAGCCCACACCAGCACTAATCCAAAGCCAACTAACTGTAGCATATTAAAGAAACAAAGAAACCAAACAAAGCAATCCATCTGATAGTATCTCCAGCACATGAGTATGTTGTAGAAGAACAGACTTCACTTTTGCCTGCGATTCACACACTGCATGAACTCATGCTTCATCAGCAAGGTTTAGAAATGTTTTTTTCAAACAACCCAATCCTAATGGAAAAGAGCTTCCTCTGGACAGCCAAGAGTTCTTTACATGCCACAGCTATTCTGAAGTTAACTGAAGATGCTACTGAAAATAATCTAGAGGCACAGTTTGGGAAAGCCCTGCTATGAGTTAGGTCCTGTTCCTTTTGTGCTTGCAAAGCTCTCATACTTAGGAATCAGTGGCGCATGGACTTGACTCCTACTTCCTATTGCACTAGAAGCAGAAACTGGACCTCTCTTGCTCCACCAGTCACTCTCACCCTTGTGTCTTTTTCCCCACCCAGAATGCATTTTGAAACATCATCAGTACTCAGTGACCAAGAGGCTAAAATACCAATCTCATATCCAGAGATGAAACAATGCACAAACATCTCTTCCACACTGCAAACATTCTCTGTCCTGTAACATCCTGTTTCTACCTCCTATTACACACAGCCCTTCTAAGAAAGTGGTCATATAGAGTAGAATTGGAAATTCAGGAGGCAAAGTTACAGAGAACAGGAGATAATCAGCTGTAGCATAAAAGAAAAAAAAAACCAACAAAAGCTGGAATCATTAACTGAGGCCCCAATTTGGTTACAGGTCCAAGTGTTTACTAGACACTCATCCTAGTTAAGTGAGATATATAGCTCATTTAAAGATCACAAACTTTCAGACATTTTAAATTGCCTAGATCCTGGAAGACACCAGCAGTTGCATGGGTGATAAATTCCATTAATACTTGTTTGTTGTACCACTGTGCTATTAAACTATTACCTCACATACTCAGTGCCTGGCAGTCTGTAAATAAAACCTAGGTAATGAGAACATCAGAATGTGGAACATGTTATAATGCCATAGTGTCGTTATGGAGCTGCCTGGACAGGAAATGCTTCCCAATCATTTTTCTAACAGCTCAAGGGATGCTTCCCTAGACAGGATCACTGCACATATTGCTCATGTTTCTGTGCATCTCTGAAGAGGCTGCTTCTGTGCATCATATTAATATACCTCTCATACAAGAGCAGCCTTTAGAGTTGAACATGCAATTCCTATGCTGCTCTTTTGGCTTTTCCTTTCATTCAGAGGGGGGGAAAAAGGTTAAAAAAAAGGACTACTAGTGTCTGAAGTGATGAAGCCTGCTTGCCTTGTGCCTCAGTTTTCTGGCATGATCTCTGAAGAAAGCTTTTTGCAAGGATAGAAGTCTGTAATAACCCATGCCTATGAAGACTGTCACTGTTTGAGAAGTGGTGAGTTCACATTGCACCTCCTCCGTCCATCAGGACACTATTCCATCAGCTGACTGCCAACTGTCACAACACACATAGGAGTTCAATGTCTTAAAGTGGTCTATCCTTCTGTGTAATATTTTCAAATTGTACAGTAAATCCAGACACATACATACTCCCTCTTTTATTTATTTACTTGGGACAACAACCTAAACAAATCAGAGGGGAAGCAGGTTAAAAGAATGCCCTTCTTTAACCCTCAGCACTCTGTAGTGGTTATTTCTGCACCATTTGCACCAAGACTATGGAGCAGGATTCTTGTTCAACATGGAGCCCTGACAGGAGAAAACGGAGGGAGAGAAACACTCTAGAATAGATGAAAGAACTCATGCCAACATTTAGAGGAGTCCTCAGGACATGCCACAAGGAGCTGTCATAAAAGTATTTCAACCACTAGGCAAAGAAGAGGCTTTGTGGCAAATGGTACCAGACAAAGTGCCGAGGCAGACAAGCTCCCCAAAGAACACAGCTGCTTTGTGTTCACATTCAATGTGCTAGCTAATGCCTGCCTTGTACTGTCTTTTGGTACTGTCAGATCAATAATGGGTTTGTGTTACTTGAAAGCTGCACTCTTGAAAAGAAATTCAGTGTAGCACAATTCTCCCTAACAGCATAGTAATCCTAATAATATAAATTCATAAATGCATATGCCTTTTATGTCATGGGGTTTATTTAAATTATTGTTGTTCACTGGGTAACGTAGCTTCCTGCCCCACAATCCTGCTCTGCAGCCCTGGATCCCTGATGAACAGAAAATTTTACTACAGACAGGCAACTTGTCTGTCAAAAAAGCCAAAATAAGTTGGAAGTCTTTCCTGACTGGAACCAGCCTTCACTAAGATGCTCTCTCTTATTTTCACATACAAAGTGCAAAGCATAGCAGCATTTCTAATGCACAGTAAATCTTCCTCAGAAACATCCATCCTTGTTATCAAACCTCCATCACTTTTTAAACCTCACAAAGGCATTTTCTGGAGTAATTTTACAGCTACTTGGACTACAGTTCTCTCTAGAAAGTAGTTTCATAAGCCAGAGAAGTAGAAGTTAGCCCAGATATCCTGAAAGTAAAATTGATAGTGGTTTCAGGTGAAATTTTGGCTACTCTGCAATAAAGCAAGAAGCTGCCAGAGAGACTGACCACAAATTTTATGACCTCTTCTGAAGATGCTTATGGTAGGGGGGTTGGAACTAGATGATCTTGAAGTCCTTTCCAACCCCGACTATTCTATGATTCTCTGATGATGCCTGGATCAGGGTGAGGGAGAATGAGAATGTGGGTCCTGTCAAAGGATTTTACTTACTCAGTTTTAAGAGAATTCAAAGCTGAATAAATCTTTGTTCACAGAATCACTGAATCATATAAGTTTGGATGGACCTTAAGGGTCATATGGTCCAACCTCTCATGGCAAAAGCACAGTTTAGACAAGATGTCCTGGATCTTAAAAGTATCCAATGTTGGGCAATCCACCACTTCCCTGGGAAGATTATTTCAATGGCTGATTGTTCTCATTGTGAAAAATTTTCTTCCTGTGTCCAACTGGTATCTCCCCATCAGTAATTTGTGCCCATCACCCCTCATCTTTTCCATGTGACTACTTGTAAAAAGGGAGTTTCCATCTTCTTTGCAGCAACCCTTTAAATACTGGAACACAGTGATAAGGTCTCCCCTGAACCTTCTTTTTTCATGGCTGAACAAGCTCAGCTCTCTCAGCCTTTCCTCATATGACAGGCTTCTAAGTCCTCTGACCACCTCTGTGGCCCTTCTCTGGACCCTCTCCAGCCTGTCCACATCTTTTTTGTATAGTGGAGACCAAAACTGAACACAGTACTTCAGGTGTGATCTGACAAGCAGTGAGTAGAATAATGACTTCTTTATCTCTGCTGACGATGCCCTTATTCATGTAGCCCAGCATCCTATTGGCTTTCTTCAGCATGGCAGCACACTCATATTGAGCTTGTTGTCCACCAGGACCCCCAGGTTCTTTTCCCAGCCTTTTTTTGCACTCTTGGATTGTGTTTACCCAGGTGCAAGACCTTACACTTCTCCTCGTTGAACTTCTTAATATTCTTGTTAGCCCACTCATCCAGCCTATCCAGGTCACCCTGCAGGGTGGCTCTCCCAAAGTGCCCAATTCCCCGCTTAGATTGGAATCATCAGGAACTTTGGTCAGGATACACTTGATCCCATCTTCCAGGTTGCTTTTGAAGATAATTAAACAGTGTTGGACCCAAAATCAATCCCTGGGGGACCCCACTAGTGACAGGTTGCCAGTTTGAAAAATGGGCTATTTACCACCATCCTCTGGGTATGGCCCATCAGGCAGTTTCCTACCATGGCACAGGCCACTTGTCTAGCCTGCAACACATCGGCTTAGGAGACGGCTGTGGGAAACTGTACTGAGAGCCCTGGAGAAATCCAGGTAGACTGTCCACCACTCACCAGTAGTAGATTTGCAGTCTATGCCTATTTCTGGCTGCACCCTTCTCTCTAACTGGCAAAATGGAATAAAAAATTATAATCTTCACTTGCCACCAATGACAATAGTCCCAAATGACACTGGTGTACCATCACTCCAACGTTCTCCACACAGCTAGGGAAAGGAGATCTTCCAGGACTCACAGACTTCACTACAGTGACAAAACTCTTATGCTGCTGGCTAACACTGTTGGTTTGGGGTTCACATTTGTGCAGATTTCCAGAGAAATGGCATTTATACCTTATGTTCTTCTGTCCCTTCTGATCCCCCCAGGTGAGCATGGCTGTTCTCAGCCACCAGCCTAATGCTACTGACCAAGACTCTAAGCATTTTCACTGTGTGAAGCCACTCCAGACAAGTATCAGCCTGCCTGATTTTACTTTCATCTTCCACCTCTATGGTGTTTATCAAACATATCAAGCTAAAGATTTTTCACTGCTCAGGAGGCTGTTTTGCCAGAGCACTAATCACTCCACAGATGTGCAACAATCTGAGAACTATGCTATCTGTTTAGTGAAATGAGACACATTCAATGAGATGCTAATTGAGGCTAGATACTTTTTCATGTGGAGAAGGTGTTGGTTTGGGTGCACTTAAGCTTGTTATAGTCTCATACCAGCATATTTCTTTACCTTCTAAGTATTGCCATGATCATAATATTACCATGAGTACATTTACATTCTGTTGGTGAAAAGCAAAGAGAACATACATTTGTGTGGAAAAGCAGACATACTGTCTGTAAGAATGCCAACAAATGGGGTAGTAAATGTGCTATGATGGAGATATTCAAATATTCACCTGGTGCTTTATGATAGAGCATGATGTAGGCCTTACTGCCTGAAATTTCATTTCATACAGGTGTCATAAGAGCAGCAGCTTATGAGCTGCACAGTAGAATCATAGAATCCTAGATTAATTAGGGTTGGAAAGGACCTTAAGATCATCCAGTTCCAACCCCCCTGCCATAAGCAGGGAC
>NDXB01007769.1:0-10082 GCA_002631895.1 Agapornis roseicollis | reverse complement strand
GAGCATCTCCCATACAAAGACAGGCTGAGAAAGTTGGGGCTGTTCGGCCTGGGGAAGAGAAGGCTGCGCGGAGACCTCAGAGCAGCCTTCCAGTATCTGAATGGGGCCTATAGGGATGCTGGGGACGGGCTCTTCATTAGGGACTGTAGTGACAGGACAAGGGGGAACGGGTTCAGACTGAAACAGGGGAGGTTTAGATTGGATCTAAGGAAGAAATTCTTTCCTGTGAGGGTGCTGAGGCACTGGAATGGGTTGGCCAGGGAGGTTGTGAGTGCTCCATCCCTGGCAGTGTTCAAGGCCATGTTGGATGAAGCCTTGAGTGCCATGGTTTAGTGTGAGGTGTCCCTGCTTATGGCAGGGGGGTTAGAACTGGATGATCTGAAGGTCCTTTCCAACCCAAACTATTCTATGATTCTACTCTTAAAGCTCCTCCAGCTCCAACCCCTGCTCCCACGGGCACGGACCCCTTCCACTGGAGCAGCTTGCTCCAAGCTCCTGTGTCCAACCTGGCCTCCAGCACTGCCAGGGATGGGGCAGCCACAGCTTCTCTGGGCCATCACCCTGGGCCAGCGCCTCAGCACCCTCCCAGGGAACAGCTTCTGCCTCAGAGCTCAGCTCAGGCTGCCCTGTTCGGGCAGGTTCAAGCCATTGCCCTTGGCCTGGCCCTACAGGCCCTTGTCCCAAGCCCCTCTCCACGTTCCCTGCAGCCCCTTTAGGCCCTGGAGCTGCTCTCAGGTCTCCCCTTCAGGAGCCTTCTCTCCCCCAGGCTGCCCCAGCCCAGCTCTCTCAGCCTGGCTCCAGAGCAGAGCTGCTCCAGCCCTCGCAGCAGCTCCATGGCCTCCTCTGCCCTCTCTCCAACAGCTTCACATCCTTCTTTTGTTGTTGCTCCAGGGCTGGATGCAGGACTGCAGGAGTCGGTCTGGACTGCTGCACTCCCCAGACCTGCTGCTCATGCTCTGAGGGTGCAGCCCAGCACACTGGGCACATAAGGATGCTCTCAGCCCACAGGAAGGACCAGGCAGCTATCAGCCCTTTAAAAACAGTCCAAGCTTTGGATTTGGAATAAGCCTCAGAGCCAACCAAAGTGCCCCTGGCAGGCCCTGCTCCACCATTCTGGGTACTTCTGTCCCGTCAAGTTAAAACAAGACTTAAAAGCAACCCAAATCTTCCCTGCTTGAATCACACAGGCAACTCCATTTCCTGGGATGTGCCCATCCCCATGAGTAAGGGCTGCAGAATCAGACCCAGCTTTTTCTTACTGTCTTGCCAAAAACACTGGCGCACAAAAGAAGGAGAAGAAAAATCCCACTGACTGCTATCCCTGCTCTCCATGAGAGCAAACTGGTAAAATGCCTGACTCAGAGGCCTTCCCTGAAAAACCAATTGAAAGATGGCCTCATATAATGAAGAAGTCTCCCTCCTCCACTCTTCCCTCTCTTCACAAGAGAATTTGAGTTAGACTGATTGGGGGGGGGGAGCATCATGCTTTATCTGGCTCCTTCTGCAAGAGTGGCAGAGTCAGGGGGAGTTTTGGAAGCTACCCACACCGTTCAACTTCATGTTTCTATAACTTTCCTTGACCTCCAGCCCACTTCAGCAGACCAAGAAGCATATGGCAGTCCAGTGGCTGGCAGCTGTATTGTGGGTCCACAGGCCTGCATTTGATCTCAGCTACACCTCTTATTTACCAGGGTTGTTTCTTGGATGTCAGGGCATAACCATGGACTTACACTGCCTGGAAGAGAGAAAGAGGTACCCCAGCTGTACAGATTAACTTTGTGAACTTGGGTTTCTTCTTAATTTGCACTGCATCTATTTCTGAAAGCCTGAGCATTATACACCATAAAGATCTTTGGAATGACCTTTACATAAACATTATTATATTATTATTATAACACTTTGTTATTACACATCATTTAGCATCAAGAGATCTTCACATGACTTGAGAAGGATGGCTTGCTTCAGAGACCCAGCCAAGAGAGACATGGAGCCATTAAGGCACCCAGAGAAGGAGCGGGAGCTCCCAGAACAGCAACACACGTTTTACGCCCTATCCACAGACTCACCCACTGCAGCTGGTTTATCATCTAAAATCGTGTTGCTACCTTCTTCTTCAGCAAGAGCTCTAGCCTATTTCTTTTGGGTAGATGCAAATACATACACTTTCTGAATAAGGCTTTGGCACCTCGCAGCCAAAGGTCACCCACAACTGGAAAAGTCATGCTCCTCTGGCTCCAGGCTGCGGCACAGACAGTGCCTGCAGGGAAGGGACCTAAGAAAAACAGCAGCATTAAAAGCAAGAACTTATCATCTAAAACCATGATTGAAGCCTGGGGCTGCTGCACTGCACCGCACTTCCATGCAAGGGCTCTGCAGGAGTAACAATTGCTCCCACATCTCCACTGCTTCCCAAGCTTCATGCCACCACCAGACTCCAGCATCAAGGATGAGAGTGAGCTGTGCACCAGCCATGTACACTATGTATGCTCTGGGTACCACCCCCTCTTGCAGCCAAAACTGCCTGGGAAGCATGGGGTAAAGCTGCTACAGGAAGGAGATGCCAGTTGATACCAACACACTACAGCCTAGTCAAAAACTCGTGTTTGACCTTAAACCACACACTTTACATGGGAGAAATACTCCAATCACTAAACTGAAGCACGTCCTTCCACCTCCTCTCCAATCACAACAGGAACACAAACTGCAGAGCCACCAGGCTGTGGGCTGTAAGTGGGGTTCCCAGGAAAGCCCATCCACGGAGGCCCCACGGAGAGGCAGCGGATGCTGTGGAAAATTCCCACCTGTAAACCCCTTCTTCCCACAGCCGCTCCTGCCTCCACGCAGCAGCCAACACACAGGGTGCCATGTCCGTCACCCCAAATGCTATTTCTCATCTCTTGGATTAATTCAAAGCTAGTGTGAGACAGGGCAGTGTGAGACACTCCCCCAAACCCCAGCAGAACGGTGAGAGCCCCAAGGAGAGGCTGGGGAACACTGGGCAACTGGAGCAAAACACAGCCAAATCCACTTGCACACAGATCAGCACCTCCTGTGCCGCCTTCACACAGCGGATGGAGCTCTCTCGGCACCAGTGGGAAAACCATGCTCCAGCAGAGCAAAACATGGGATGGAGACCCACATTACCCCTCAGAGCAAGCTAAGCACTGTTTAATATAGGTCTGAAACTTGACTTGCTCTGTAATCTACAGTTTCTCACATGGCAAAGGCAAGCACCAAATAGCCAGCCTGCTCTGGCGGCGAACGGGCTGGTGATAGCTCCGCTTCCCACCAGCAGGAAACGGGAAGGGAGTTTGGGTCTGGTCCCACGGGCACTAGAGCAGCAGGCCCAGAGGAAGCACCTTCCCACCGGCAGCCTTTGAAGTTATGGAAAATAAGGGCTGGTGTTAGTGTCACACAGCCACATATACTGTGTGGGCAGGCTTAAACATACTTAAGTACACACATACACCCCTGTTTACTTACAGTGATGCTCTTGTGTCTTCCCTGGCATTACTTCCCAAAAGCAACCACCACATTCAGGGAATAAAAGCATAGCTTTTACAACACACATATTTAAAGAAAAGTAATAATTTGATTAATTTAAGGGCACTAAAGTCCCAAATCTCGAAGCTCCATCCAAACACTGCTCTACCACACAAGAGAAAACTGCGCTCAAGTCCTAGCTAGTGTTTGTGCTCTTTCCTAAACATCAGAGCATTCCTCACACCATGCTGGACACCGCAAACCCTTCAGACACGTCTGTTTATTTAAAAAGCAAATCGAAGTCACGGAGGGGAACGCTCCCCTTCACTTAAAGGAAAATAAGCCTTGCCTAAACGCTGCCTACACTCCCACATTCGCAGCGCACAGCCCAGCCCTCCTGCTCTCACCCTCCGTGCAGCCGGGCCCGCACGGGGCAGGGGCGCTCCGCGGCCACGCTCACCGAACACCGCTTCTTCCCAGGCCGGCACCCACCGCGGCGGCAGCGTGACGGCCCCCGCCCCGCGGTACCGGCAGCCGCGGGCACGGCGCGGGAGGCTGCATCGCGGCCAGCCCCGAGAGACCCTGGCCGCGGGGATCGCGCTTGGCTCCGCTGGCCCCGGGGCCCCGCGCTCCGCAAAGTTTCTTTCCTCTCCCGGGGGCCGCCGTCGCCCCCAGCACCGGCTCGGGGCGGGCTCGGGCTCCGGCCCGCACCCCCAGCGCGGGCTGTGGAGGCGGCCCCGGCCCCGGCCCCGGCTCACCTTAGCGCAGGTGACCCGCCCGCCGCGGCCCCGCGCCCGCCCCGCCGCCCCTCGCAGCGGCCCCCGGCGCAGACTCACCGCGCCCGGCCGCGCAGCCGGCCAGCAGCAGGGCCAGTGCGGCCAGCGCGCACAGCTGCCCCTGCCGCCGCGCCCCGCGCCGCCGCCGCGCCGCCGCCGAGGCGCCCATCTCGGCCACGCTCCCTCCGCTCCGCTCCGCTCCTCCGCGCCGCTTCGAGCCGAGCCGAGCCGAGCCGAGCCGAGCCGAGCCGAGCCCAGCCGGGGCCCGCAGCACCGCCCCTACCCGCCCCTCGCCGCCTGCGCGACGGCCGCCGGCCCACCGCCCCTGCGCGGTCGGGAGGGGCGGGCCGGCCCGGGCCGGGGGAGGAGGGAGGGATGGAGCGGGGCGGAGGGAGATGGACAGGGCAGGGGGATGGACAGGGGCATGGACAGGGCAGGGGCATGGACAGGGCAGGGGCATGGACAGGGCAGGGGCCGGCGGGGAAGTTCGGGCCGCCGGCAGCCCCCTCCCTTCTCCGCACAACCCTGCGGCGGGAGCCTGAGCCGCCGCTCCCGGGGCTGTCCCTGTCCGACCCCGCGGCATCCCCCGGCCAAGCCGCACCTCCCGAGATGCCGCCGCACGGAGCCCCCTCGCGTGCAGCCCCCCCACACACAGACAGTGCTGCTGGTGCAGCCTGCGTATGATCTCCTGCGGCCACAGGCATAGCTGACCCACTCACCCATCGATCCATCCACCCATCCACCCATCCATCCACCCATCCACCCATCCATCCGCCCATCCACCCACCCATCGATCCATCCACCCATCCACTCACCCATCCACTCATCCACTGATCCAACCACTGATCCATCCACCCATCCACCCATCTAGATACATCCATCAATCCATTGATCCATCCATCCGTCTAGATACATCCATCGATCCATTGATCCATCCACTGATCTATCCACCCATCCACTGATCCATCCACCTATCCATTGATCCATCCACCCATTCACTGATCCATCCACCCAGCCATCAAGATACATCCATCAATCCATTGACCTATCCACCCATCCATTCATTCACCCCCAAACCCATCCATCAATCTATCCATTGATCCACCCATCCATTTGTCCATAGATCCACCCATCCATTTGTCCATAGATCCATCCATCTATCAATCAATCCATTCACCCATCCATCCATCCCCATCCATCTGTCCATTCACTCATTCGTCCATCCCATCCATCACCCACTCCCCTGTGCCCTGCAGCTGTGCCTGACCTCTGCTGCTGTGCTTAGAAACAAAACCCCTCAGCCAACCCCATCCCTACTCACCAGCAGGTCCCCGCTCAGAGCAGGAACCAGCCTTGGCCTCCATGTTTCATACACACACACTCTACAGAATTCTTACTGTGGATTTGATTCTAGTGAAGGTGTTGGAACCAGATGAGCTTAAGGTCCCTTCCAACCCAAACCAGCCTGTGGCTGTGATTCCTGCCTTGCTTACGCTCTGCTCTGAGCTGGGTGAGCAGCCACCCGCTCCACCGGCCCTGCACGGGAGCCAGCGCAGGCAGAACTCTCCCACAGGCCTGTGACCACTATGCCTCTGGGCACAGGCAGGGGCAGCGACAGGTGTGAGTTGACTGGTCTGGTGTGCTGGCCCCAACCCGGAGCTTGGCCACCAACCACGGCACTACCACGGAGCTGTGCCACCAACGACGGCTCTGGGCCACCAACCACTGCACCGCCATGGAGCTGTGCCACCAACCACGGCACCAACATGGAACTGTACTGCCATCCATGGCACCGTCATGGAGCTGTACCACCATCCATAGTACTGCCACAGAGCTGTGCCACCAACCACAGCACCAACACACAGCTGTGCCACCAACCACGGCACCAACATACAGCTGTGCCAACAACCACAGGACGGACACTGAGCTGTGCCACCAACCACAGCATCAACATACAGCTGTGCCACCAACCACAGCACCAACATGCAACTGTACCACCATCCATGGCACTGCCACAGAGCTGTGCCACCATCCATGGCACCGTCACGGAGCTGTGCCACCAACCATGGCACTGACATGGAGCTGTGCAACAGGCCACAGCACCAGGCAGCCCTTGCACCACCTGAGTTGGCCTGAACCCTTCACCCTCTCCCTGTTTAATCTCTGAGCTGCTGGTACAGCGTTAACAAACCCCACTGACTGCACTGGAACCGGGGTGTTGGGTGCACACTTGAGACTGCTGCCTCTGCAGAGCCTGCTGTGGTGAAAAGACACCATTACCCCACTCTTCAGGAGGCCTCTGGGGTTAGTGACACATCTGCCCCAGGACATAGGAGGAGCCTCTGGCAGAGCCTAGGTTTGAACCCTGAGTCCCTAAAGCAGCGCTGACATTTGAGACCTCTGCCCAGCCCCCCGGTGCTCACATCCGGACAGCAGCAGCAGCGAGGGAGGCTGCTGCTATCAATGGGAGGAGAATGTGAGAACATGGGCAGCACCATCTTCAGTGTGAACACACTGAATCAAAGCAAAGGAGACTGATGCAGCGACAGAACAGAAACTCTCAAAAATATCTCAAACGTTTCATCATTCCAAGTTAAAATAATCCTGAGGGCAACCTGAGACACAGAGAGCAGCATGGAGAGCCCACCCTGGTCCCTGCCTGCCCCAGCACCGCAGTGCCCACGGTGCACTGTGCAGGAGCTCTGCTTCCTCCACACCCCTGGCTCAGTGAGGCTTTTCCACTCCATGCATGGCTGAAGCCCTTGAGAGCTGGCAGAAGAGGCAGCTGAGACACAGCACAGCCACAGTTACAGTCACTCAGCAACCTCAGTTCAACACAGACCCACGTATTGCCCTGCCCAGACCAGTGAAACACTCTCTGACTGGAGAGCCACCTTCAGATGAGATGAACAAGGAAGGGGAAGAAATGCATCTGCTCCTACGATCTCAGTGCTACTCAAGAGTTGCTATGGCTGGTATTGCACCATGGCCAGTGTTGCACCATGGCTAGCTGCACACAGACACTGAAGTAAATGAAAACACCACTCTTGACATTTTTCACAGAGCCCCAGCCTGGTTTGGGTTGAAGGGACCTGAAAGCTCCTCCAGCTCCAACCCCTGCTCCCACGGGCACGGACCCCTTCCACTGGAGCAGCTTGCTCCAAGCCCCTGTGTCCAACCTGGCCTCCAGCACTGCCAGGGATGGGGCAGCCACAGCTTCTCTGGGCCATCACCCTGGGCCAGTGCCTCAGCACCCTCCCAGGGAACAGCTTCTGCCTCAGAGCTCAGCTCAGGCTGCCCTGTTCAGGCAGGTTCAAGCCATTGCCCTTGGCCTGGCCCTACAGGCCCTTGTCCCAAGCCCCTCTCCACGTTCCCTGCAGCCCCTTTAGGTACTGGAAGAATTTCAATTAGTTACTATCAGTTCCCATTAGAGACGCTCTCATTTTGGGCACAGCATCTTTTTATGCACTTGGCTTCCAACCTCCCTTCCAAGAGTTTCTTGTGATTCAGAGCTAAAGCAGGATCTCAGTCCCCAACACTGCTCTTAAAGATTTATTGCCCAAGCTCCTCCTCACAACTGCCAGCGTCACTGCTGGCCTCGGGCAGGCAGAGTCAGCTCCCAGCACACGGTAAATAGATCAAGTTAATCACTGTCCCGGGATGTAACTATGGAAGAGGTGTTTGTTTTGGTTTGGGGATTTTCCAGGTAGGACACACTCCCTTCCCCCTGGCAGGACAGGTTTTATCCCATGGTAAACAGCTGTGAAACCTGTAGTGCTGTCACACACCACAGTAAGTCACCCCATCTGTGATGGTGCTGTCTCAGGGCTGGCTCTGATCAACACCAGCTTCAGGGGAGAGGAGCTTGGGGCAAGTGCCCCCATTGCTGACAGGACAGAGAACGATGACTGCACTCCCGAAGTATTCCTTTTAGATCTGAATGTCCTTTTGATGTCTATAACTGCTCAAAAGAGTGACCCTGAGAGCCACTATGAAATCATCATTCGCCCCCCATCGCAAGCCTCCTTTTGTCCCATTGCAGAGCTCCTTGAGCTGGAAGCTTGCTGTGTTGGGAACTGATACTGGGAATACACCGGGTAGTTTAGGAACACATTCCCCACTCAGAATCACAAAGTGATTTAGCAAATTCCTTACCAGTGTAGTAAGTACTTGTGAAACATTTCCATTTCTGGGGATCAGAATTCACTCCTTTCCCACTGATAAACCAGTGTGTGGGAGGAGGAGGCATTGCACCAAGCTGTCTGCAGGAGGAAATAGAAGGAAGGGAAGTTCTGTGGATGTTACTCCTCCAAGGGAAAAGCTCTTATATTTATCTTCTGTAGGAGCCTTCTGTAAGAAAAAAAGAACTGCTAAAGAAAGAACAGAGGAGACGGACACACTGCTGAATACTCAGTTTGCTTTATGTAACCTTGTCCACTTCCTTTCTTTCACTCTTGTTTCTCATCTGACCATTTTGATACTCTTTGAGGAGCATCTCTTGATCTCCTAACAGTGTGGGAGCTTAATGATGTGCCATGTTCAGTCCATCAGATCACAGCTATGTCCCACCTGATTCCACCTCTTAAAAAGGTGACTCTGATGATCTCAGCACTTTTTGAGGGGCAGTCAAAGATGGACATTAAAGGCATTGTGACTGTTCTTTGGAGTTGCTTCTGCAATCCAAGCGAGGAAATCCTATTTAGCTGGCTTCCACGTCAGCTGGGCTGAGGAAAGGAGATAGCAGAGGCACAGACACCTCCTCTCCTTTACCAACAGTCTTTGAAGGGCAGGAAATTGCCACTTCTTTCAGCAGCTGCTCATGGGTTCCAGTTAGTGTCTGGTATCTGTGCATGGTGGGATCCTGCCTGAAACAGCCGTCAAAGAACTAGCCGAAACTCTCATCGGAACTACCAGGGCAGGAACCAGTCTTGATACAGACCAGACTTAACAAGACCAACTTATAAATCTTAATCACTGCAATGGTGTTCAAGTCTGCTAAACCTGGAAAAGGGGCTGAAAAAGAGCAGAGGTGCTAAGGAAATTTGTCTTTCCACAGGAGCTTCCTGTGATGCTCTAGTGATGCACGTGAATGTCCACAGGTCTCTACTCACATTGCTGGTTGCTTCATGTTCTGGGAGCTGTGGAAAGGCTTTGCTGCAGGCTCCAGAGGAGGTCCCACCAGCTTCATTAGGACCCTCAGCTCCCAGAGAGCTGGCTCGCAAAGGGGCTCTGCCAATGTTCTTTTATTCTTTCCAAAGCCTCATCACAGCATAAAACCACATAAAGCATAGGGAGAAAACTGTGTAAATCACAGGATACAGATGCTCAGAGATGACAGCCAGATGTGCCTTACTGAAGCTAAGGAACAGTCATGGCTCTTTCAAGGAGAGCAGCCTCGTGTACTTGGCATTTCCCCCTTCAGCTATGCCAAGTTCTGCTTTCAGACCAAATAGAGATTTCCTTCTGTTTGGGCTGGCAGATTGCACTCACAAAGAGCTTTCAACTCTGGAGGAAAACATTCAGGATTAATGCGGAGCAGCATCTTCAGGTAGATGTTACCCAGCCAGAATTCAGGATGCCAGAGACTGTGATGCCCAACTGGCAAGCAGCATCCTGCGTCAGTTTGGAGGATGGAGCAGGGGCTGGACATACATGATGGCTGCCCTGGAGCCTTGCCCAGATACACACAGGTCAGGGACACCATGAGATCAGGGCTGGGCAATACTCCCCATGAAGAGACCAGCTTGGAGCATCCGTATGACACAATGTCCTGGGTTCAGCAGTTGCAGTCAGTTTTTCTTCTCTTTAGTAGCTGTGTTTTGA
>NDXB01007768.1:0-13848 GCA_002631895.1 Agapornis roseicollis | reverse complement strand
TTTGGGGGGTTTTTTTGGTTTTTTTTTTTTGTTTTTTTTTTTTTTTTTTTACCTGGACAAACCCTGATTAAGTTTCTAAAATGCTGTCAAGCTCATTTTAGGAACAGATAACCTGTCAACAATCATTGTGCATGTATGTGGTACCTCAGTATACAGGGCAATGCTCTGAGTGTGGCGTATACACATCCCTTCAACAGCTTTCAGTCCTTTATAGTCAATGTAAGGAAAGGAACACAAACTTCCAGTGTCAGCAGAATTTATTAGACAGTATGTGACCAGCTTCCCTAGAAGTTTTACTCCAGCTGCAGCTGAATCCATCTTCTGCAACCAGTCTACTATCAGCTCTGCAACCTCACTTGCAGCACTGGAAGTTATAAGGATTACTTCAAAAACCCCCAACAAACTGCAGTATCATTGGCTTATACAGAACAGTTTCTAAGGGAAGGAAGTGTCACAAGACACTTGTATATGATGTCACTTTAATGAAACAAGCATGTAGATTTCAAGAATAATGTTTGTCTTCATGCCTTGTATTTTTAGTTTATTATCCTTATGTTAGCCATTTCTTCTTAGCTTGTTTCCTGTAACATCACTGTGTGTATTGACTGATACCAATGTGTTGGCAAAAGGGGTAGGGGAGATGCTCACTCTTGCAGAAGTTGTGGAGCTGGATATTTCATAGTTTGAGCTGGCTGTTTCTCCTCCTTTTATTCCACCCCCCAAACAGCCTTTCTCCAAAGTCCGTGCTTTCCTATTCTGTGTCCACTGCTGGCTGAAACTGGTCTTGCAGTTTTTACCATTCACTATCAGCTTGTCCATCTGTAGTAAAACTGACAAGATTCTTGTTTCACTTAGCAGGTGTCTAGGGAAGTAAGCCCAAGTTTGTTGAAATCAAGCTGCTTTGAAGAATAACTTGATTCTGATTGATTCAAATAAGAGAAAAAATCAGGTCTACATAGATGTCTTTCATAGTTATTTTATGATATGAGAATGAATTAGAAAAAAAGAGAAAGTGAAAGTCTGAAAAATGAGGGAGGCATTTGAGGTAGAAGAGGTTAACATTTTTACTGTGCAAAGAGTACTTTTATATTTATTAGACAATAAAATTTTCTGTCTTTATTTTCTAGCCATTTCATCTTTCTACCACAAACTTTTGAATAGTGAAAGGATATATTAAATACCAAGGAAAATTATTTTTAAAAGCTATTTTAAAAATTAATTCAAATGTAGACAGCCATAGTATTGTGGCATTAAAACACCCCAGGGTCTTTTTTATTGGGCCATTAATACTTGCCTCCAGTGGTAGAACACACCTGAGGCAAGATTTAATGAACCAATAAAACATGCCCTAGAGTACCCTAATGCTATATTGCTAACCATTCCTATTACATAAATGTACTGTTTGCATACTTCCTTCATACATTTCAGAAAAATCTTCAATTAAGTGAAGACCATATGACAATTGTTATCCAAAGTTTCCATCAGCATGTTTTGGAGTGATTAAAATGATTATATGAGATATTCTCAATCAAGCAATATGATATATTATGCCTAGAACTTTATGGACTGTCCAGATGGCAAATCCTTTAAGTCTGGTTGTGTGTTAAGTCAGTGTGTTTCCTCACAGTTAGTGGGAATTGTCTAAAATCTTCCTAAATAATTTGAATGTAATGCTGTTCTGTTTCTGTTCTACTCTTGAAACTACCCTCCCTTATTGTTTGACTAGAATTCACCCCAAAGCACAAATCTGGCAAAGGAATTAGTCGTAACTTCAATCCCATTATAATGCTCAAGGATTTTCCTAACGTGATGTTTTCTAAAATCTTTGATGAGCTTTAGTCAAAGAATGATTTTAGTTCTTTTTAAGGGGAAAAATGTTGAGTTCTAAATCAACTTTAATTGAGCCAAGATGATCTGCATCAGCTGATAGTCCAGCTCTTTTCTTTCCTGCACCTTCAGAAATGTCATACTTGTATTAAATTGGACAGCTGAGATATAAGAAAGTATGAAGAACACTGCAATTGTTTATTTAAAGCCTTTGATTAGAGTTAGCTTTTTCACTAATGATTTATGTTCATAACCATGAGCAAAAATTGATAAACATACCTAAGTTGATCTGTAGAAGCAGATTAGTTTTGAATGTCATTGCATGCAAAATAATAACCCTTCATCAGAGAATAAGAACGAGCTTTGTACATTATTAGTTTTGCTTTCCAGCATTGTTGTGAGGCAGGATGATATTCTCTAAGAGAGGACAAAGATTTATAGATGTAAATTGTAAAAATGGCTTATGACTTTCACCAGTTTGAGAATATAACATGAAATAATTTTTGGATTGATGTGACTTCGTGATAGCCAGAGCCAAACTAAATATGAATTAAGAGTATGAATTGGGCAGAATCCTTACTTGAAAGCTTAGGAGAGGAGAAAATGAACCCCATATTGTTAAACTTATACGCAAGAATTGAAGACAGTACCACTTGTGGTGTTTTTGGGAGGAAGTCTTGTAGTTTTGCAAGAATATTTGACAAGTTGAACATATATGAAGATATGAGCCACATATACTTTTTAGGGGAAAAGTAACTTTGCTTACTTGTAAGTCTAGATCCTCAGCTATTTTAAGTTGGCATAGTTCCATGGAAGCCTATGAAATTTTACCAGCTTATACCAGAGGAGGATCTGGCCCCTAATCATTCAAGTAACAGGCTCATTAAATGCTCAGGGCCAAATTCTTTCCTGGCATAACTCTATTGAACTTAATGGAATTAAGCCAGCAGAGCATTTGGCCATTATTTAATACAGATAACAATCTAAGGAAAACCAGGTTTCTGTATTTGTTTTTCTTTTGATACATAGCATTAGCAAACTGTATGTGATTTTTGTAAGATGGAATATATGAAGTTCTGGATAAAAGTGTCTGCACAGAGGTCTCACAGGTAGAGCACCAGACTTTTGTGATGTGCTGCCTTATAAGGAACAAACAATGCTGAAATGATCACAGGTTTAAACCTTTTACTGTCTTCTGGAAAGGTACTGCTCAAACTGTCATCTCTCTTCTTGATTTCTTCTCATTATTTCACAGTACAATCCTCTCAGAAATTTTAGCAGGGTTAAGCTTATTGTTGAACTTAAGGCTATCTGAAAAATTATACTCTGTTCATCCCATGACCAAATAGCTGATACAAGTTTTTCAAAGCCATTACTGGTATAATTTTTTCTGTTCAAAGAGCATGGTGGGCACATTCCATTTAAGAATTTTCACTGCATCATCTAGCAGCTAAAAGGCACAAATGAGTAACAATAGCATTGCTATTATCAGAGATGGTTTCCTGGAGCCATTTTTATTCTTTTTAATCTTGAGATATTTGTCTAAATTTTGTCTTGATTTCATTTCTGCAGCTTTGTTGATGTTAGCTGGGCCTTATTCTTTTGGCTTGGTGTGTGATGACTTACCTGAGCTTCTTAATGCCTGATTGTCCCATGTGAAATTCAGCTGAGATTCTGCCATGGCCACTCAGCCTGGTTTTAGTTTTGTGGGGCTTTTTGTTTGTTTGTTGTCAATCCCCCCTCCCCCCTCTTCCAGTTTGCCTTGGACAAAACCTGACTCTTTTCCATCTTTACTATTGTGCTCTCCTTTTTTCCCATGTTGCTCTGAGATGTTGAGTACCGCTGTTGGCAGCAGTTAACTCTAGACTTTTGGAGGGAAAAAAGCATTCTTGGCTATATTTTTGGAGCACTAGGATAGAAATGTGAGAGTATGTGGTGGCATACCTGATTGCATAATCGATATTTACTACAGCAACAAACCTTTTTTTTGAAATAAATATTTACCATTGGGAGGGCTTGAGGCCTCGATGCAGCTGATTTCAGGCATAGCAGGAATCATATCTCAGTGAAGAACTTCCCATATAAAAGTTATAAATCAAATTTTGCAATCGTTTTGTGACCCACGTGCAGTTTTATAGAAACATGAGTAACCCAAACACTAAAATCCAAAACAGGATCACCATCCCCTTCTACAGCATTCTTATTAAAGCTGGGCCAAGAGAGAGATCACTGCAAACTATTTGCAGTTGTGGGTGATGTAACACAGCTCAAGGGCATTCAGTACCTGACAAGCAGAACTATCTTTGAATGGACTTAGACGAAGGACCACCACGAAAACACAGAATGAAAAGCAGTGGACAGGAAATTCATTGCCAATTAGTACCCAAAAACATTCAGATGAACAAGAAGAGCTCCTTAAGCAAACGAAGTGGGGGATGAAGAGTCTGGAAACCAGGTGGTAGGATGAAATGATTCATTTAAAGTTATGCATGGAAACATAACCGAATGTCAAGGAGTTGGTATAACTTCTGGCTTGCATAAGTAGGGCTAATGTTTTCACATTTCTTTTATGTTTTGGACTTAACCTAGGGTGTGTAAGAAAAGCAAGTATCTTTCCATGTAAGGGGAAGGGCACTGTTACTGTTCGAAGTAATACCTTAACAGCCTTGTTTAACAGAAACCTCTGACTTCTTTCTCTGCTACCCTATCCCAGTTTGGATTTCTCTAAATCAAAATGTAGCTGAATAATTAATGATAAGTAAATATGATAGAAAGAGATGAAGCTGTATGGCTGTTCCGATAACATCAACCTGCAGAGTTGTTTGCCTGTAGAAATGACTGTTTTCCACATATCTGACAGAGTGATACAGTGGAAGCTACAGAGCATTATAGCACCAGGAGGTCTTGTTGGGGCTGGTGAGTGGCTTAATGGCACAGTCTGAATCTGTTTATTTGACATTTTTAATTTCTTTTTTCTTTTCTTCCCCCCCCACCCCCCCCTCCAAAGAGTGTATCTGCACATGAGCATGTTTTCAGTTGTATTGAGCAGCTGACTTGCAATCTGGCAATAGCTGTCTATGCATGTGCAGGGATGTGTTTACAGTTTCTTTTTTTCTCTGAAAAAAGGCAAGTGTAGAGTTGTATAGCAAATTTAAATTAATGGCTGTGCTTTAACACGAGGGTTTTAGGGCTTTTTTTTCTCCTCATGCCTGAGTTGATGGTTACTTTCTCTATGCTTAAACATAACTTATAGGAAAAATATTTGTGTAAGATTGACCAAGTAATTAGCCAGTTTACTCATGCAAATAAATATGTTTTTATTCAACTTGGAACATCTTTTTGGCAGCATTGCCTTTAATTACAGAAACATTTAAAGGAAGACAAGGCTGTAGTGCATACTAAAAATGTTCTGTGCAAATAGTGAGAGGATTTAGGTGAGCAGCAGCTCTGTAATTACCTTGCAGACAGAAAGACCCTCACATTGTTTGAAGGTTGTTAAAAATAAGGAAAGAAATAATTTTCTTCTCATGGGAGAGGAATTAATTAGCAGTGAGCTGAGGGCCTTGGGATTGGTTCTCATCCAAAGTAGATAAATAAACTAAACATTGCTTCAGACTACTCAACATGAGCAAATGATATGTTGGGAAAGCTGCTTCATAGCATTGAGCAGCAAATCTGGCCCATGAGGAGGAGGGCTAAGAGAATTTTAAATCACCTTTGTACCTTTCCAGCATGGGTTATTCAAGAGGTTGCTGAGGCTCTTTGCCAAATAGTCAGCCCTGAAGGCCTGTCTCAGTAACTCTAGCCCTTGGCTGACTTGTTAACTGAAGCACTTTTGCAAGGCTTGCAGTGCTGCATGGCACATTCTATCAGTTTGGGCTTGCACTGAGGTCTGCAGAAGGCAATCTAAAAAGCAAGACTGAGAGATCTACGCTGAAGAAGACAGTCTTTAGTCACATCATTAGATCTAGAGTTTGGTTATGTTCCAGTGTTTTCAGCTGGCCTCACAGGTCTGGATCTCTAGGATCATAGAGCTGTCTTTAAATGTCAGTATAAGTACTTCTCTCTGTAAATTATATGAGATCTATTAATTAAAAAAAAAAAGAAAAAGAAAAAGAAAAACCTCTGCCTACTGTAGCTTACCATGGCTTCAGAGGAAATAAAAATTGTCACCTTTTGCTTTCCCTGCCAATATCTGTTCTCTAGTGTTAACTTTTTAGCTATTTGTGTAATTTCAGCTATATTATTTGTCAAAAAAAAGCTAGAGGCATCAAAGATGATAATTTTGTGGTTATTTCTACCCAAGCATCTGGACAGCAGGGGAGAAAACCCCACTTTATTAATGCCTATGCTGAAAACAGTTTATGGTAGGAGCATGTTTATTATCGAAACTAAAAGAATCTGTGCAGAAGGCAGACATTGCAAATGCCTAACTATTAGAAAAACTTCAGTTGGAAGTCACTGCTTGTTAGGCACTAGAAAATTCCAGCCATAAAACACAGACTCCTGAGACCAGGCTATCTTGGCTCCTCTGCTCACAGAACTTTATTTTTTTTTCTTTTTTATTTCTTTCCCCCTTTTTTGGTTTTGGGTTTGTTTTCTTCCCCTGCCATCCATACACTGGAGCCTTACCTTAGTTAAGAATCTGAAAGAGTCTCAGTTCTACAGAAGGAAGAAGGGGATGTTTGTGACAAGATTCTGGATTTGTAAGACTTAAAAAGGAAGAACCCAATTTACAAAATTTTTTATTATTTGCCTTTCTTTCCAGTAGAGATTGTATTTATAGAAACTCTTATATAGATCTGTGCTACTTTCATTGCTGCCTAATTTGTGTAAATTGGGTTCACTTTGTATTTTGTTTAATGCAAAAGAAACATCCTTGCATATGTAACAGCAGACTAGAACCCATGATTTTCAATGTCAGTTCATAGAAAAGGGATGTCTGGAATTCTTGGAAAGATGAAGTACTGCCACTTTGCATGAAATAAGAGTGTTAAGATGCTGAACAACTGATATGATGCTCCTTGTCAATATTGAGTCTTTATAATATGTCTTGAGGATTTCTTGAGGAATTTTACTAATAGAACCAGAAGATCTGCTTAGGATTCCTGCTACTTAAGTATGCTGAAAAGTATTTTGCAAAACAAGCATGTGATTTGCTTTGCTTAAATATATATACTTCTGCTATCTTAATTTAAATTGCTTATATGTGGAAATTTAAGGATTTGATATCTATGTCTAGTCAAAATCTAAGCTTATGTTACTGTTGAGAAAACACCAAGAATAAGGTAAAATAGTATTCTGAGGATAACTTACCTTTTTTTTGAGTAACAATATGATTACTTGATAATTTTGCCCAATGGAAAAAAAAAAGTTTGTTCTGCATGAATATATGTAAATTAGAGAAAACCTATGAAAATATTAGGTATAGAGAAGAGATTATAAAGTTCAGTAGGGATGTTTGAAGAAGATATAAGTATAAATGTATTATGATGGATTTTAGAAGATTTCTCAGCCATTAGGACAATTTAATTTTGTAGCTGTGTGCTTAAACCATGACAAGCTATAAGGACAAGAAGCTTACTTTTTCTTTATAAAATCCATATACAGTATAGCAGTGAGTTCCTTAACCCAAGAGAGCTCAGTTTCGGTGACGAAAGACATCCCTGTCCTTCATTTGCTCCGAATGGTGTAAAATCAACATTTCCAACAGTGTTTTGGTCAAAAGAAGTGATTGCAAATATTTGTCTAATACTTTTTACTGGCTTTACTCCTGTTACACAATTTGCAAGTATTGATTCCTCTAAGTATTAGATATTCCTCTAAGTTTGCAAGTACTCATTCCTCTAAGGAGGTGCTTAGAATTTAGGGTGAAAAATAATCAAAATGTCCTAGCTGTTTCGATGGGGACAACTATTTTCAGTATACAGTATTTTTTCTTCTTTTATGTGCCATTCTGTGGACCTTTTAAAATGAAAGTTCTTTTCATGTTCTCACAGCAGTATGAACACATTCCTATGCAACCTGATCCAAAGCCCAGTGCTGGTGGGACTTCTAGTTAATTTTTAGACTGGGTCCAAAAGAAATTGGTTTTGGTTTTTGTTTTGTTTTGTTTTTGTTTGTTTGTTTGTTTGCTTTTTAATTTTTTTCCTTGCCATCTTTACAGGGTAATGATTAAATTCAGTTAAAGTAGCCATTTGCTTTGTATAAACTTGCACTTCACTGTTCTTTGTTTATATGTGTTTCTGCTATTATAAAGTAAAGGCTTGTTTGAAACAAAAATTCAAGCCCCTGCTTTCTAACTTGCATAGTTTATTGTACCTTTAGGCTATTACTAGTGTGCACACTAGAACTGAGACAGAACTATGAATCCAGAAGAATCTGTAAGAGTGATGTGATTTTGTATGCATCTTTGCACAAAATTATTTGGTATACATGTTCAGAGATCCAGGAACCTAAGATTGTCTCAGTTTTCAACTTATTGGGTCGAGCTTCAGCATAGTTAAATAAGAGATATTTACTGTCTGGGTGTACATACATAAATATTCATGTCTGGTTTCATCGAAAGCAATGGCGTTTTACCACTGACTGCAGTTGGACCAGGGTTTCATTCATATGCTTATACTGTGAGACAGCAAAAAATAACCTCAGACATATCTCTTTAAGTATATAAATAGATAATGTCTTTCAGTTATTCATTATATTCACCATATTAAAGAGCAATGGCAAATCCATATACACAACTATATACTTATTTTCTGTAACCACAAGTCTGTGGTATGTAGTATAATTACCAGATATTTACAATCCTTTTTTCTCTGTCTAAATGGAAAAGCAAGAACCTGTTAAATATTTTAAAGTTGTTTCTCCAATTGATATTAGTAACATCTTGCATTTTTAAGGCTTTTGTTTTTTCAAGACTTAAATTTTTAACACAGTATTGCTCACAGCATTTTTTTTTTGCTTTGGAGATGACATTAAATTTTTTTTTTCCTTTGTCTCTGATTTCCTAAGATGCACACAGTATCTAATTCCACTGAAAACTGACTTTTTTAACCTTAAGTTATAAAGTGATTTTACACTGGCTGGGAGCTTCAGCAATAACACGCAGTTCCTTTGCTGCTAAGAGTATTCCAGACTGAAGAATTTATTAGAAGCATTAATTGAGATGAGATTGGATGGACAAAGCAGCTTAGGTAACTTTCTTGTAGAAGGTAGTCCACACTTTAAAATGACTGTGTTATGTGCAGCTTAGTTAAAGGCAGAATGCTCACTTGTTTACTAGAATGTGAAGGACTGTCCATCCTCTGTATGTTGCAGATAGCTGAGCAGAATCCATTCTGATACTTGGAATGCATAAAATCTAGCCTTATGTTGCTGCACTGCTGGCCTGTTGTTCAGGGAGTGTTTGCTTTTCTCTATGCTTTTCACAGTGCGTTCTTAACAGTTTATAGGTAATTGGAGGGGATATATGCACCTTCTGCAAGAACAGTGTAAACAGTTTCAGAATTTCTTCCAAGACCTCTGGACCCTCTTAGCTTTCACATGGAGAGAAAGTGCTCTCTTCTTGATTCGTTGGAGAGAGCAGCTTTTAATGCCGATATTCTTAGCTTATGTGTTGTTTCTGCACAGGTTACTGAAACCGAATGGTCCCTGCAATTCAGAAAAGCCTGTACTGACATTAACAGTGAACTTAGAATCTAGAATGCCAGATCTCCGTATGAGATACTGTAAATGCTAGTGGCAATAAAGTGAATAAGAACTCCTGTTTGAGAGATGAAAGTAAGAGTCAAAGGGTCCTTTAACAAATGTATTGGTTGGATTGGAAAATTAATATGTGAGATTTATGTATACTGGGTATATTACATATATCTGTAATTCAGATTCCTGGGTCTCCTGTGGGATCTGATAACTAAATGGCTGGGAATTTCACATAGAAAATCCAGTACCTAAAGCCATCTAGGATTTATGAATATAGTTCTTTTTTGCCAGTTAGGCTTTTGCAGAGCAGAGTCCCTAAATGTGGCTCACAGTGTGATTCTAGTTCTCTTTGTTGATTGTTCCCATTCTTTTTTCTGGAATCTATTTTGACGTAATTTAAACACATAGTTCCTGTGAGCCCTTCAGGGTTTAGCCTCCATTTACTTTCAGTGCTCCCCCTTCTGGCATGCAGGCTGTGGCTCTTGCTTTCCTCATCGGGGAAAATCTTCCAGTTGTGTTTTCTCTCAGATCTTTTTGAATATTCTTTTCTTCAGAGAAGAATGGACATCTTTGCCACTGGTGTATGCCTTTCCATGGGAGACAGTTGTCTGGCTCTTACTGTGGGTCTGATTCTTCTCTACTCCTGGGGCAGGTGTCAGCTAGTTCTAGGCAGGCTGCTCTATGCTGTAGCTGAGCCAGGAGGGTGATGGCAAGGTGACCACAGCAGTACCCTTCCAGTCCAGTGATGCAGTCCCACATTACTTGAGTAAGTAGAGCAGTGGATGACTGCTGATGGGAACTGGGATCATCTAACAGTGCAGTGATTGCCTGGCTTGTCCTAATGATTACCTCTGGGTGAGGCCAACCTGGGAAATCAAGTCAGCAGACTGGGACAGCAAAGTACAAGGTTAGGTGCAGGCATACCTGCCACATAGCTCAGGAGAGGACTGAGAGCAAAGCCGTTACCTTCAATGCAGTTCTCAGTCCTCGGGGTGAGAAACCACAATGAGGCTTCTCATGGCTCTGATGCAAGGTTGCAAGGCTACAGCATATCAGAGCAGCACCTAGCTTTACATACTCAATGAGAAGCTGAATTCAAAAATTAATGTGACCTGTAAATGATTCACTGCTCTTGTGTCATTGCTGAAGTTTGCAGTACCCAAACCTCTGTTTGTGACATTGTTTTATTTTAAAGGCCACACAACTGAGATTCAGTGAAAGTTAAGGTTTGTGTCATCAAATCATCAGAAAGTCTTGCTAGTGCTTTAGGAGTGAGTGCTGTGCCATTTGCTTGTCCCTGTCACAGTCCTGAAGAGCTAAGATATTTGTATATACCCGAATAGATTGCCAGAATCAATCCACTTTCCAGAGACGAACGTGGATATGTCCTCTTTTCCACTGTAATGTGAATGCTCAAATCTTTCCACATAAGAAACTCATATATTTGAGTTTCACAGCACTCCTTAATAAGGTTTTATAGCCATTAGTGTCAGTGCCATATATCACTGAGGCATTGAAAAAGTGCAGTTTCTTTCCCAAACCACCTTTCTAAGCATCCAAGATGAAGTGATTTTATAGCTTACACTTCCAAAGATCTTTCAAATCCCACAGCACAACTTGTTTCACCTGAGCCTCAAAGATTTTTGTAAATGATTTCCCAGAAGCTCTTGAGGGTGTCTTTTCTCTCCTTATTTAAATTTAAACTTAAAATATGATTAGATTCTGTTCAACACAAAATTGCCCTAGAATACATTGCAAGCAATGTGTGTGCAAAAGGTAATCTACACTATCTAATAAATAAGATCATGTAACAGTTTGAAATTTCAAATGTGACCATTTGCTTTAATATTGCAAACTATTTGTTAAACCTTTAAGCTTGTGACATTTTTCCACACTGACAGCTAAATAATGAATTAATGGCTTTAAAGTCCATGGCAGCCTGAGGGTTTCAAATACATGTTTAGTCAAAATAATTGGTGCTTTAATCATTCTTTATGAACCAAAATTGTTCCTTAGTTATACCGGAGCATTGCTAAAGCAAATATCTATGCTGGGAATGTTTTTGTGTTTCTAAAATTATCTACTAAGTTTGGAAATGGTGTCTGAATGCATTTTCTTTTTTAGAGTTAAAGAGGTTATGTTTTACTTCATAATGAGCATCTACATGGCTGCTGCCTGTGCTGTCCCTTTACTGACAGTGAGCAGCTTGTTGTAGTTTCAGTACATATGTACATAAACTGCCAAAGTTTGAGAACAGATTGTAGGGTCTGTGTGTGTGACCTCAGATTCTGCACTGTCAGATGAAGTGTGTAGGACCTAGCATAACTAGCTAAATTAGGGGATCTGTTCACCAACAAAGCTGCCTCTTGACTGAACTATGACACAGTTGAGAGCTGCATCAATGACATCTTCTGTTAATAGTGGGAATAAAAATCTTAGGTTAAACAAGCAAGGAAACTCTTGTCCCAATTCTATGGTTGGTATCATGCAAGTAAACTACTGTGCCTGCGCTATATTCTGCTGAGGTGCTTATATTGACCTCAGCAGTGCATCTGTGCACAAAATGCTAACCCAGTTAAGATCTATCAGAAGGACCATCAGGGATCTAAGAAGCCTTCTCTGCCTGGTATATCCCTGACATAGATTGGACCTATTTTATAGCATGAAGGTGATTTAACTTCGAGTTCAGGGAAGTTCGTAGGACTGCAGAACAAGGTGTAGTGGTATGCTGGAAAAAGTGTTCGTCTATGTTTGCTGTTTCTTACAGTGTGACCTGTGTTGGACTAGTTATGTGCTCAGATGAGCAGTTGATGTGACCTAGTTCCTACCTTACATGACTAACTTCTTGGAAACACTGTTCATCACATAGCTAAAATGATTTTGCTGGTCCTTTTTTTTTTTTTGGTAGAGTTTAATAGCAATGGTGTGGACAGATTCCAAATGGAAATTAATTTTCTTCAGGACATGCCTCAGTATCTATTAAGAGTAAACTCAAAGCATGCTCTTTGAGAATTCTTTCTGCCTGGTACGGTATTGAAGACAAGGTAGTATCTTTTAGTAATAGCTTTCTAGGTACCAGAAAAGATACTTCTGGCAGCAGTTATTCAGCTTTTGCCTATAATCAGTGAATCCCCACAGCATCTTGTCTTCTATTGTCACAACTCTACATGAGTCTGAAACAGCCTTTCTCCAACAGCCATGTTGCGCTTTCTCTCTGAACTGCCTATGGGAGTGATCCAATGATCCAGTAAGGAGGGGCTGTTCAGTCCTCTCTTCCTCCCAGTGCTTTTTAGGATTGACATGATATGCTTTAGTTGGAGTGCAATTCTTTGAGACAAGTCTCCAAGCTGGAAAAAAAAACAAAACTAATGGTGTGAATGACTGCAAAATGCAATTATTTTTTCTGTCTGTTAATGTAGAAGAAAAATGGCTAATCTGTGGCAAATTTCTTCCTATTTGGATAGCGTGACTGTATCAGATTGAAACGGAACACTACAGTTTTACTTCCTGACATCTAGCTCTGGATACCGTGTAAGCTGGTACATCAGGTTGTTTCCTTTCTGCATGTAAAAGAGGAAGCATGGCAATGATGTTGGGGGTAAATCAGTCAGTGTGGGTACTGAGGGGTAAAGTGTCTCGGAAAGGGAGAAAACATAACCCAGCAAGTTTCAGCTGGCTCTTGTAAATGTTAGATATTTTTGACTGACTGCCAAAATGTTTCTGCATTTCTTTGAAGATTTTCTTTAGCTTAATAGTGTGTGGTAATTGAGGTATAGAATTTCAGCTGTGCTTATTTTTTGCCCTGATATAGTCATGCTTAGGCAAACCTTCTCTTCCCTCTTGTTTGATTTCCCCTCTCCCTTGTCTGTCTTTTTCCCTCTTTTTTTTTTTTTGGTTGGTTTTTTTAGCTTCCCTCCTCCTATTGAATGGTAGATAGGGAATGTCAAAAGGGATAAACATCTGCTAGAAACTACTTTTATTTTAGGAGATGAGGACAAATCCTTGCCAATGATTATCTGTCTCCCTGAATGATTATTTGTTTATTTGGCTACATAAGAGAGCTTCATAATTCATTATGATGTTCAGAACTGGGGACTAAAAGTAGAGCATGTGACAATTCAGACTTTTGTACCTGCATTTGTTCTGCTTGTAATGGTGTTACAGTTTTAGATAAGGGAGGGACTATATGAAAGGATACCAGCTTCACAAAATCCCTTGCACTGTTATAACTGTACCTCACTGAAGACTTGTCAAGCTTTATTCACAGAATCACAGAATCACCAGGTTGGAAGGGACCTCTAAGATCATCAAGTCCAACCC
>NDXB01007767.1:168391-187997 GCA_002631895.1 Agapornis roseicollis | reverse complement strand
AAACTTAAACAGGAGAAGTTTAAATTGGATATAAGGAAGAAATTCTTTCCTGTTAGGGTGGTGCGATGCTGGAATGGGTTGACCAGGGAGGTTGTGAGGGCCCCTGGCAGTNGACAAGGGGTAACGGGTTCAAACTTAAACAGGAGAAGTTTAAATTGGATATAAGGAAGAAATTCTTTCCTGTTAGGGTGGTGCGATGCTGGAATGGGTTGACCAGGGAGGTTGTGAGGGCTCCATCCCTGGCAGTGTTCAAGGCGAGGTTGGATGAAGCCTTGGGTGGCACAGTTTAGTGTGAGGTGTCCCTGCTTATGGCAGGGGGGTTGGAACTAGAGGATCTTAAGGTCCTTCCCAATCCTAACTATTCTATGGGTCTATGATTCTACTAAACTACCACAGGTATGTCAAAAAACACCCATATCTGTGGAAGACAGCATTTTAACTTTCTGTTCCAACTCTGACTCTTTGAACACACCCCAGCAGCATCAGCCGCAAAGGACACCAGTCCTCACAGGGGAATGCATTATGGACAGCTTTCTTAGCCCTCCTGAAGAACATACCAGGGGTTAGTGATCACCAGGAGCTAACATTTGGGAACAAGTGACACAGTGATCAACTGTCAAGACTCATTATAAGAGAAAATGGGCAGGGTCCATGCATGAAGCAGGGTGCTAGAGTGAGTCTGGGGCATGGTAACACCAGTGATGCCATACCATCCCTGTGCACAAGACCTGTGTGCCCCACAACGCAGACCAGGCTGTCTTCTTATGCTGAGAGGGGGATATTAGGCAACATCAGAAAAATAACTTGCATTAAACTGTCAAAATGAAGAAAATTTTGAAAAAATCTTTGACTTTATTTCATATTGGACACTTTTTTCCTAGTTCTGTTTTCCAGAGAACAAATCTGGCTGTCTCCTCTTTCCCCATTTCCTTTCCTCCAGTTCAGTAATGGGGCAGAAAACTTCATGTTGTTTGCATAGCTCTTCTCCTGGTGACAGACATTCAGCACTAACCTGGTTAATAAAAGATGATATAAAGTTGCTCTCAAATATCACACTGGTCTCTTCTACAAGAGTAATAGCTGCTGCAAGAAGCAGCAGTAGCTGCAGACAAGAGAGGACACCTATTACAGCTACAGGCATACGATGGATCTGCGAAGTTTAGGAAAAGCTCTTTAGGAAAACCACTGCAGAACAAGGCAATGGGTGCCCACATGTCTTTGGCACTAGGACCCTGCAAAGGCACCAGCTGAACAGAAGGTGGAAACTAAAGCTCCATGCACAAGATAAAGGTAGGCAGGCAGTACCAGCAGGCTTGGTCCAATGAAAAATGGAACATTTGTATCACTTGAGGAGTTGGTCTTGAGCCTTAAGCCATCAGCAGAAAGTTCAGCACCATACCACTGCTCAAACAGAAGATTACCAAAGTCATTAAATGGATGATTAGCCTTCCATCAGGTCAAAAATAATGAATTAATCCACATTCACAAAGCATTAGAGCCAGAATGTGAAAAAGTTGTATAAACTGATATACTGTGGGCTCCCAAGTAAGACCTCTTCCCTCTGTCTGCTTATAATCTTCTTTGGATTTGTTCCTTTTCACTTAATAGAGACTTAATAATTAGATCTCTTCTTTTTAGTATTTTATAATAATCTCTGAAGCAGCAGGTAAGTTTTAAGACAAAATGCTAGAAAAAAAAAAGGCAGAATATCTTCAGAAACAAAAGGAACTGCAAAGGAAGCTGTAAAAGTTCTGTAAATTCAGTATTACAACCATCTACCTGTAGCTTGAATAAATCTATTTTTAACAAGAGGAAAATTTTGATAAAGATTTATAAAAATCACTACAACACCTTTGCATATTTAACACAAATCAGCCTACCAAGGAATGTTGCATAGAATGAGTGAGGAATGCTTGTTCCTTAGAAATATTAAAAGCATGTTATCAGTGTCTAAGCAACTGCACAAATACGTTTTGAAATAAATTTCAAGAGAAAGACTCAGCAAATATTGTATGCATGTCTGTATAATATATCTTAAGGCTTACCTATGTATATCACAATGCAGAATAAATTAGGCAGCTAGCAGATGTTCCTTACTTCATAGACAGTTTAAGGTCTCTTTGTGCCCAGAGTAAGAACATCATCATGTACAAGTCTTGCATTAGATATTAATAAATAAAAATAAATATAGCCTCATATAATTGTAAGGTCAAATGCTGAAAAACTTTCTCTTAGCCTCCTCATTGGTAAAACTCTCAATTAGGTCAAATTCTGAGAGGCAACAAGTATCTGACAGCCACAGTGGTTTGTCCAGCATTTCTGCTCAGCTCCCCTCTGGATGCAGCTCCCTTGGAGCTCTACCAGAACAGCCATTCTGACGAGGTGTTAACACCTAGAAATTAGAGTGGCATTTCTAACAAACCCTGCAAACCATACCTGTTGCATTTGCATACGTATGCATGCCTTGGGTAAATAATTTATGCTAGACTTTTTTCCTGCCATGACTTTAGTTTTGATATCACATCATGATTCAAAGCCTGGTGCACCATAAATTTTCTCCAAATGTGTAGTAATTCCTTGGTGCAGTCTGAAGTTATGATTCATTTATACTGGAGTGACAGCATAATACCTAAGTGTCAAAATCCATTAAAAATGTTCAATGTCTTCTGTTTATTTTTAGAACCAATTGAGACTTAACTGATGGTGAAAAATATACAGTCAAGTGTGTTTACTTCACCTTTACAAAGAATCTGTTATAGTCCCAATTAATTTGTTATTCCTGTCACAACAGGTACTGGATACTTCAAAACTGTCATTACTGTTTCTCTCTCTTTTGCCTTTTTTCTTTTTTTATATGAAGGCTTCTGTTTATTTTTAACCCATTAGTAGGTAATGGTTTCTCTTTTTTTGTGAAATAAGGAATTCCACATCATTTTCCATTTTAATTGAAATACATGTGATGATTGAATACATTTCCTAACCAACTGAAATTTATTGTGCTCAAATTTCTCTCTTCCTGTCACAACCAGGTGTTTTGCTGCTGAATTTAACAAGCATTCATAGGATGACACATCCTGTGCATTGGTATGATTGGCCAGATGAAAATAAAAAATATGCTATGTGATAGTTACAAGCATAAAAATAGTTCTCAGTACAAATCCAGAGCAGTTTTTGCCATGTTAATTGTTAACAGTACGTTTTTGCTCATAGGAAATTCAGAACAAGGTTTCAAGAAAAGAAAAACCAAAACCAAAAACCAAGAAGTACCCAGATGGATGCTGAATCCTAGAGCAGATCCTCAGTGAAAAATATTCAGTAAGACATATTAATAGTTCTATGCAAGTAGGTGTAAATGTAACTGGAAAGAAACGTTTGGGGTTGTGTTTGAGAAAGGAAAAATGAAATGCTAGTGTCTGAATATGTTTTTACACATACTGAAACAAGAGCAACAATAGTGTTGGGTGAAAGTAGTCACAGAATAGAACAAGTACAATAAGTGTCAAATGAAAAACTAAGTATATGTGCATACACCATTCTGATATTAATCTGCATGGAGTAAGGTCCTACTTACAGAAGGTCTTATCACACTCTGGGAGATGGGCCCATGGTCCTCTTTGCCCCTTCTCCCTGCCTCACCTAGCAGGGAAGCCTTTAGGCACATCACAGGCCCTTTGCACAACCCTCCCTGCCAAGGGAGCTGAAGTGAGCAGCCCCAAATCACTGCCCTCCAGCAAGGAGTATGACCCAACACTCACACAAGCAAGACAGGAAAAGTACAGAACAGCTCTAGACCTCTGCCTAAGAGTACCAGCCCAAAAACAAGCTGAACCCAGGCAATCAACCTCCTCATTGTTTGAGAATGTACTGGGATAGAGCTCTGGAGTACATACTGTTATTCGTAGTTTTACAGCACTCAAAATCATCTACTTTCTATTTTTCACTTCTGGACAAACAAAATACAGGAGTATAATTGAGTATAGGACTTGATATTACATAAATGCATCATTGGTGACCCCACTGCTGCCCCAGCTGCATGGATTGTCATTCGTTTCTGAAGCAGGTTAGCTCATTTGAAGCAGAATGAGACATCATGCCTTTTTTTTTAATCTGTTATAAGAATTTTATTACTATTTGGATGATTATACTCTGTAGTCATAACTATGCAAAATTAAGCATAAATAGCTTAAGTGGCTCCTAGGAATTAGAAGTTAAGTAGGCCTATTTAAATAAGTCTATTGTCCTGTCATTATATTATGCTATCTACAGTATATTTTCCAGAGTTTTGACTTGTTCAGTTTTAAAAGTCTCAAGAAATGCATCTTTCATTATTTCTCTTTCACAATTGTTCTCTAACCTAATAGACCTTAAATTTTGGTACATTTTTGCAATGCTTAGTTTGACTCCAATTGGGTCTCCTTGGTTCACCCTAAGGACCATATCCCACCTTCCTGTATCCTTAATTGTTACACCCTTCCATTTCTTTTACAAGTTGCAAACACATGCTCTGCCCTCTCCCATGCATGCTGGTGCTTTAGATATTTCAATGTGGTTTAAAGTTCTTCAGTAGCAAAACTTAAAACCTGCAGTCATTGCTGCTGGACACCAGAGTCATAATGTGGTGGAAAGCACCAGAGTACAAAGCTGAGTCTCAGCACTTCAGTGTCTCTTGGACCATACAGGTACATACATTGGCCTCATGCTATCATCTCCTGCTTTAGTTATAACCAAGAATAGTGTATTTCAGTAGGAAGAGATATGGAGTCTCTTCTGCAAGATCATTCTCACTCTGAGCAGTATTGAGATTAGATTTTCTTATGACAGTGAACAAAATTTCTGTGAGACACTTTTCAAACATTTTGGAGTAAGTATGCCTAGTGAGGGGCAGTGCTGGGGTGGGAGCAGCAAGCAGTAAGAAATTCAACAGACTGCCAAGACAGCACCTTCCTCCATATTATTGGTCATAAGTGACTCACATCCTGGTCCAGACTCATTTTTTGACTCCCATACCCGTAAAATCACATCAGTTTGTCATACCAGTTTACAGAAGTAAACTGAGCCTGGCTTACCTCTCACAGTCCACACTGACTGCTTTTGTACAAGAAAACAGAACCGGCATGAGTCAAACAATCCCACACTGCAGCTAACTGCTCTTCCTGAAAATCAAAAGCAGTAGTTTAGAGCTAGCTGCATAGAGCAAAAAAAGGGTTTATTTGCAAAACCTATATGCAACTCCATCAACACGCTACACAGTAAGACAAACCAATTAACCAGAAGCATTAGCACAATTGATAGCTCAGTGAGCCACACTTGAGGGATTTATACCAGAAACTCCCAACTTTATTGTGGGTCATATCTGAACTGAATATGGCCTACACTCAGTTAAAGCCAATGGCCTTATTTGAGTAGTTTCAATTTCCATCAGTCAATCCTGCCTTCCATAAATCTATAATTATTATAGAAATAGTTTCATTTATACAAAGTGCAACAGTCTAGTGACAATCTCAATACCATGTGTTAAAGATGAAGAAAGGAAAAGAGGAAAAGTAAAGTAAATGAAACATTTTGGAGAGAATTTTATTAAATATCATAAAGCAACCAATGAAACACTGCCAGAAAACTAGGAACATCATGCAAATATTATTTTAATAATCTGAGCACTGAACCCAGTTTTAGAAAGCAGGTTGTGGCTTGCATAGCAACTCATCTGTCATTGGACTGAAATAGGAAACATGCAAATATTTGGAACAAAACTCTTCCTTCCTACAGAACGGTTTTCAAACATGTGCAATACCAGAAATGAAAAAGCACCTGCATTCAAATGGACACTTCATCATACAGCTGATTGTTTGACTGTAAAGTACAAGCTTGCAGGACTAGAATTTCTAAGACAAAGCACATATTTTTCTTAAGAGTGATGTTTGCCCACAAGCCAAGAGGAGGTTATGAAAACCAAGGGTGTTGGTGGTATTCTACCAGCTTGCATGTCCTCCCCACTACAGACATTACACCAACTGCTTACTCAGGGCTGGTTAATGTATCTTAAAACACAATACATAGGTGTTCCCCTATGGATTTCTAGGGATGTTTTACATTTGTAAGAAATGATTCCATGTTTATGAATATCTGGGTCCATAAACACCATCATCTGCCTTGTTTGAGTCTGATGCAGAACAGAGCAAAGGACCCTACTATAGAGGTCTTGCTGGCCTGTAGCTTCAGTGGTTAACTAGAGTTAACTGTTCCTTGGGGGTTTATGGATGTTGCAGTCAATGTTTGTAAGAGACAGAGGAGATGTGTAAAACATATGGAACAAAGACACTGGGTAACACCCTAGATGAATCCAGAAGTGATTATTTCATTACTCTGCCTTTTTCTTTTCAAGTTACAAGCTTTGTGTAAAGCTCTCTTCCCAGAATTAGGGTGAGCTTTTCTGCAGTTCACAGAATGCAGAAATCATTCACAAAGGTTTCTCTATAGAAAAGAGACAAGAAACATAGTTTTTTGCAATATGTACTTAAGTACCACTCTTAGCCTATATCAGTGATTTCAAGCAAAACATAGTATTTGGCAGTGGATCATACAGTTAAGAAAAAATCTGTAGAGATAATTCATATTAATTTTAATTTATTGGCTTTTAGGATAATTTCCTCTCTTTATCAATCTACAAAGTGATTTTTTTTACATGCAAGGAAAAGAAGAAGCAAGGCAAGTAGAATGGCAAGAAAATATATGTATTTGCAGCAACTGCTGTGATTTTTAATAAATGAGAAGCTTTCTTCAACTTTTAATAAGACCTCACTTTCCTCATTAATGTTTTTTTCCAAGGACTTGTTCCAAACTAACACATTGCCTTCTCCAGCTTTTACTACATAGGCTCACAAACAAGCTACAAGGTTTTTTGTGTGCACAGTTATGGTCCATCATTATTAAATGTCTCTTGTTGGACGGAAGAGGTGCTTCATCACAAACAGCCATTCATCAGCACTTGCCAAGACGGCTCACATCTGACCTCTGCAGCAATAATGCTGCATCAAGTAGGGCAACTACCCAGTTTAGCAGCAGAGCAGGGAGCAGGAGCCAGCTTCAAGATTAAGTGCACTGTTTCAGGTTTTCATTCCCAGGAGCTAAGCGGGCTGATGTTGTATTGATTGCAAAAGTTTACCAGTAAGTATCACAAACAACAATAGCCAGGTCAACTATCAGTGATGCTTGAATACGAATCCTTAGGGACACTGGTGCACTCTAGGCTCAGGCACCACTATCATGATGGCTGAGTGCAGGTTGAATAAAGTTTACAGGGAAGGGAAGAGTGAGAGCCTGCAGCGTGAAATGACATTTAAGCAAGTTACATGTGGGAGCAGAATGAGAGACAATGATGCAATTACATATTCCCTAGTTTCCAACTGCAGCAAAACCCTGTCATCTTTCAATGTTTATGTGTTCAGCTGGCCCCACATCCACTTCACTAAGTAGCTTGAGGTACACAGGAACAGAAGAAGAATACACAAATGCAGGTATTAATGGGTATAAACTAAGAGAGAACACAGCAAAAAACTTTCCAAGCATGTGTCTCTTCTACCCACCACAAAGTTCAGACATCAGATCTGAAGAACCACCTATTAATAAAGCCTCCGTGGGTTTGTTTTGAAAGCATAAAACCCCACAGGCTGTTCAAAACCCAGGCTAATCTTGTGAAATAAAATATTTCTTCTGATGCTGTGAAATTCGGTAGTCAGGATTAAGTGGAAAGCCTGTACTTAAAGCATACTATGGCTTATTATGTTAAAATTAAAATCCAGACTCATTGGCCACCCTCCAGTGTGGAGTCATATCCCATAGCTATACTGAAAATCCACTTTTAAAGTTTTACTGTGTGTTATACCTAATGTCTACCTAATAGCTCATACTAAAAACTGGAAGTTACACTAAGATATTATTTGATACCTGCATTAATGAAACGTTTTAAAATAGTTTTTAGTTAAAATATTTTTTAAAAAATCTCAGAAAAAAACCCACCTTACAGCAAGTTTGTTTTCCAGGCACTCCAATTTAACACAATATAACCTTCATAAAACATAACTTAATGCCCCATTTGGAGCTGAGAACTTTACCTCTTCAAACTGATTCAACCACTCCTTACAATTCCCTTCACAGGCAGTTTATATTTTAAGCAGTAGTGAAACATAACTATGTGTTCACTAATTATCATATTGTAGAGGCAGACATGCCAAATAAGTACTACCTAAGTAAAAAACACTTTACTATGCTGTCAGTAGATCTTATTCTTCCCAATTTCAACTTTCATGCATTACACACAGCAACCTTCCTTTCTATAAGATGAAACAGCTAAATATGCCTTCTGTGAAAATGAAGGCCTGTGCAACAGTTTAATTTTACAGGTAGAAAACCTGTGCAAAGAATTCTAGTGCCTGTTCACTTTTTATTGCGCCCACAAAATTCTGATGAGCAAATAAATTGAGCTACTGTGGGTTCTAAATGATTAGCAATTAGTACTACGCTAACCTTACCTACTGACCTGATGGTCACATATTTATTCACCTGAACACAATCCTGCATGTGTTACTATTTCTTCCTGTGGCAAGTTCCGAGATGAGTTCAAACTGGCACAGTCAAGAAGAGTCTTCCTGTGCCTTCCATGAAAATGTGCATTCTTCTCTGAAGTTCAGATAACTACCTAACTGCTTGTTTCACCACTATGATGACACCATAGGAATCTAGAGAAATTAAAAAGTCTATCTAGGACTAAAACAGTTGCAAACCCAGGTTTTAATTATTCTGCTTAAATTTGCACTTAAAGTGTTTTGCGTAAATGGAATTTTAACATCAGAAATAAATGTAATTCAGGCTTGAGTAAAACTGTTGCATTTAATATATTTTACCTATAATTTACAATTAATCTTTCAATTAATTAAGATTCAATGGCTGTGTGTTACAAGGATTAAGCTATGGAATAAATTTTCTTTGCCTGAAAATGAAGACAATATAATTGTCCATTGAGTAACTACAGGAAGAAATTAATAAAACCTGAGTAAAGTGACAAGTTTATTATATAAACAGAAAAAGAAGTATGTCCAAAAAGATTTGAGTGCCATGGAAACAACTGTCACTTATCAGATTGCAGCAAATTACCCTTGATGATGCTTTCATTGTTCAGAAAAATATTAGTGTCATTGCAAGTCTATGCAATCACTGAAATGGTCAATGTATTTAATACAATTTTATTTCACTTCTGTGACCATAGGCCTCAAACATCAGCTCCAAGTTTTGTTTTTGAGACCATATACTTTCAACTCAATAGCTCGATACAGTATAAAAAAAAATTGCATGAGAGGAAAAAGTTGTATGGAACTTATGTTTTCGTCTGAGTATTCTTGAGTTGTTCTAAAAGATAATATTTAAGCAGGTGAAATAAAGAAGAAAATGAGAAAATGCATAATAATGTCTTGCTGAAATAAAAAGAAAATCTTTAAAGGTTCTTCTTTAAAGATAAAGGTATGTACTGTAATCACATGCAGGGTAAGAGCATTCCTGATAGCTCAATATATTCTGAGATAATGTAAGGATTTAGTTACAAGCATCCCAATTAATTATATTATTTGGCATTTGGGACTAGTCAAAGTCTTGATGATGTCATTAAACACTATTTTTGTCTGCTCTATAGAAGCGTTTACACTGAAGTATTTATGAAGTTTTCAGTTGAAAAGTGATTGTTATATAAATGTGGTAACAAGAGAAAAAGAAAAAACATGAAAATAACTGTTAGACTTTAGACAACAACAAAAAAGTGCCACAATAGGCAGTACATTGCATCCATGTACTTGCAATTAATAGGAAACAGTTAGGAAATAAATCTCACTCCATAATTAGTACAACACTGTTTCAACTCTATTGTAGAAGTGCTTAGTAAACACATTATAACCCACAGGTTTACATTAGGATAGTACACAGCAGTTCACAAATATCACAAACTCTGCAGCTATGGGGAATAACATAACCTGTGAAAAGCTCACCAGAAACATTTCTTAAAGCGCCATTGGGTACATATTTTTCCTCACAACTAACCCCTCAACCCCTGCTGCAGCAGCAGGGCAGGCCTGTGACTATAAAACTGTTCTCGCATCACCTTTCTCCATACCTGAGACAGTCAAAGTTTTAGGATGTGCTTGCCTTTTCCTAGACAATACAGTGCAATCCCATCGCTGCTGCTGACCAAAGTCAGTAGGAATGCTGGAGTGCAGAAGTGTTACTTTCTCATTATTCTCTCTGCTTACAGTAACTGTAAAGCTCTTTCTTCTAAACTGAGCATTCATTGTTACCCAACAAAAGTAATCAAAACAAACGAAAGAAGAAAGAATTTGTGTCTGTCTGCAACAGTTAACTAGCTTTGATGTGGTTTGAATATGACAGCACTGAAGCAATACTTGGTGCCTCTGGATTATAGGCAGAGTGTAAAAGCTGTTTGAAGGGAATAAAATAATGAATAAATAAAAAAGATTTCTGCATTTTAACCACTCGTGAATAAAATAAAGTTTCTTTGCCATAGTCAGTTTATCACATTAAGCCTGCATTAATATTTTCTAATCATAGTGACCTCATCCTGTCAGAATGTACCAGCCCCTAATCCTTGCTGTAATGTTTTCTCATTAGCTGCTCAGCATTGGCCACACTGGTTGTAGCAGCTAAGCACTGCCTCAGGCACCACTGGAATTAATTACCAGAAGAAACACTGCTGTTTTGAATTGTCATCTTGAATTTATCACTTGCCACTTAATGTAACTCATCTGACCTAATACCTCCACCATGACACAGGGGGCTTCAGCACCAGCCCGAGGTGAGCGATGGCAACAGCGCTGTGGATCCCTGTGTGCCCTGGCAGCCCCGCAGGCAGCTGCTCCCAGCCTGGCTACAATCCTGCCCGGCAGGCAGAGCGAGCTAACGATGCCCCCAGCAAATTGCAGATTGAGCATACCTCATGTTACAACTGAACCCAAGGAGGACTTCAGAGCTGGAGCCGGTCCACCTAATGGTCGCTGCTTGGAGAAGATGATCTTTCATTCCGCTGGATGTGGTGACACTAACCATTTGTTTCACTCATGTTACATTTTCAAAAATAATGAAACTGGCTATTCACACACAGATGAATAAATGGCTCCAGGGGACCTCGCAGAGTCAGGCCTGTAGCATTTTCTTATAAATCGTGAAAAAAATTGCTCGTTAAATTATTCTCAAAATAGAATGCAAGTCAGTAACATAATACAAGTAACAACTACTCTACATCCCTCCCCCTGCCTATATTTTCCTTTTATCTTAGGAAAAACGATCTTTCCTTCCTCCTAAGGGTTTGTATCTTTAAACTCCATAGTAAATGCATTCTTTTGCTTAAAGCAAAACACAAGTTTTGCTATGTACATGCTATCATCCCCAAGTCTGAACTTTCATCTGTGAAGAACCTGCAATTGCAATTGACTCATTCACATTTTTCTGACACAAAGGAATAACCAAAATACCCACATTTTTGCTGAAAGCTTCGTATTTGCAAGCCCTATTGAAGTGCTCAATTCCACCAGACGTGATTGTACTATTGCTGAAAACAGAGATGACCCAGTGTAATAAGCCAAAAATACCCTAAAGAAGACAAATATAAAAAACTTGCCTTTTAGTAGCCTTTTAATGATAACAATTCTGAACACGTTTCTTAGACAAAAAGATTTCCTCTTGCTACCACACTGTATACTCAGCACAGTAAACTTAGAGAGATGTATAATGTGATATAAACATTAATAGTTTCACAATTGTGTTTTAGAAAGACTATTTATAGAGAAAATACAAAATGCCTCCCAAAAGTATACTTAGACGTAAGCCACCATAATCTTCTTGCTCATGCAGCAGGAAATCTAATACACCAGCTCAATAAACCTGTAGGAAACAAAGGTTTTATGTAGCATTAAGAGTCACAATATTAAAATACCACATATTACATTCAACTACTCTTACAACACTCATTTTAAGAGCTAAGAAAATTAAGTGCCAGTTTGAGAGTAATAATATCATAACATGCAGAAAGAGACTGAAGAAGTACAAAAATATGTGGAGCTCTCATGATATCTTTGTCATTTGGGGCAGATCCAAACATTGCATGGTACTGACATTTTGGGTTATCACCAGAAAATACTGCCCCAATACAGCAGTATTCCTTAGAACATGCTGCAAAATGTAAATTCTCATCAGCTGACTCAGTGATGCTATTTCAAAATGTATAGTTTACCCTTTTTATTGTTGATAACAATAAAGTAATCATTATCATTGATATGTCAGTCAAAATCCAGATTTAAGTATAGATGCATGACAAAATACAGATATGTGTTTGTGAGAACCCATTAAAATAAGGTATACATATTATTGACCTTGGGGTGGAATAATCTAGACAACTGATAAAAATACTTCTTATTTACTCACTAAGTCCCTTTCTTATTTATATTATCTTACCTAGTAACTACTCTCCAGATTGTTACTAGAGGTCATGCTTTGCAGGATTTGACTCCTGGAAGCATGGCTCTTGGACTAAAGATAGGAGCACGAACTGTGAATCTCAGTTGCCCATTCCTGGAATCCAGTCTTTGCTCCACTTTCAGTTAGCAGTGAAAGATGTCATCTGTTAGGAAAATACTATGTTTTCTTTAATACCCCCAAAACCCTACCATGACTTCTGCATATTTTTTCAATTGTATGACTGGATACTTAGGAGGGGTAGGATTGGGAAAAAAAATTGGATGGAGAAGGAAGGACAACCTTTTCCGTCCAATCACATTTTGCAAATGCTTGCTGGATGGACAGAGCTTTGGGATGTTTTGGTGAAATGGGTTAATAGATGAAAGACAAGTATGGTGGTCAAGACATATAACTACATTTATCACATAATCAATGCTTGAACATGCTAATTATATATTTGTTTATTTAGTGATAATTTCATTTATGCAAGTATGTAGAAAGTGACATTATTTTTGACAGCTCACAGGAAGACTACAAACCCCTTCAGAGCATGAAACAAATTGGGGGTTATTATATATTGTAACTATAAGCAAAAATTAGATAAGCACAACACTGAATACTATACACTGCACTGCAAAGGTGTATTCTGTACTTGTATTTGTATCACACGTTTGAAAAAGTGACCTTAGGTGTGCATTTGCAGAACTCAAGTTTTTATTTCATCCTATTATTTAATTATAAAAATCCATAGCTTAAACTGGAGGAAATACAGGCTAGCATTTAAAAAAAAATCTTGCAGGAGGAAAATGCATCTAAAAGCAAATTGTGTGTATTTGTTATTGGGAGACTGTGTTTATGCAAGCAATTGTCATGCAAGCAGAGTTGTAAGTAATAATGTGGCCTTTAATGACGGAATGATGGACCTGCCAAACACTAGCTCCTGCCATAGACTGCTTGTATTTCCCTGCACAAAGATGCCCATCTGGGAGTTATTAACATATCCTCGTCAATTCAGAACCTACTTTAACATAATCCATATTTGTTGGAGAAAGTCCAACATCAGCCAGAGAACAGTGGCCACGTGATCCAATGACACATTTCAAGCAGCACACATAAAGCATGCTTGGGCAGCTAAGCAATTCAGAAATGCAAATAGCAAAAGCATTCCTCTTTCTAGATAAAAAGGACAAATCCCTTTTGGCATAACATCTTACACACTTTTGGTACTGAATGAAAACAACAGAGGTAGGAAAGGGACAGATAGGTGCTTTTTCATTTCATTCCAAGCAAGCCAACACACTCAGTATGGCATCAAAGCTGCTGTGTTACCAAGACCTAAAGAATGTTCTGCTGCGTGGGGGCAGTAGAAGAGAATACACATTCTCTTACATCAGCAGTATCCCATGCTTGCTTGTGTGATACTTATAAAAGTGAGCATTGTTAGGAGAGACCTTAACTCAGCAACAAAGACGCCTTTCATTATAAAACTACCTGGTCCTACAGGACACTCTACCCTTGGAAGTTCATGTTTACATAGAATTCTATTTTCAATGTCCCTTTATAATTTTGAGTGATTCACTCTTCATTAAGTTTCATGAAGTTTGGACTTTAATTTTACACTGGTACTTCTGGAGCCTCACCACAATATCAGTAAAAATCCCGAAATGTCATGCAGATGAGACACCATGAGAGTGCCAGGGCTCATGGAGGGCCTGACACAACACTCAGATGTACAGTATTCCAGGATTTTGACAGCTAAGCCCCCTTTTAACCCTCAGCTCAATGGAATATGATATTTACTGCCTTCAGTTTCTGACTGGATAAAAACCCAGAAAACTCTTTTCCTCCTTTTTCATCCAGGCTTACTAGATTTTGTGATTTCTGGTGTTCAAACTAATATTGCTTATGACATTTAAAGACCTTCGGGGAAATGCCACTTTTCCCATCACCCAGCCACTAAGGATGGATTCTAACATACGTATGTGAGCTATAAAAGAATAGTGTAAACAATACCTTCCCGTTAAACTTCAGTTCAACATTAGGACTGTGCTGTCCAAAGATCGTAGTTAAAGATAACAGAAGTGTGACTATACTCCTTTGTGTAGCTCAGTCATGACCCTAATTAATGTGTCCAGTTCAGACATGTATTTCTTTAACTAATGGGTGGTTTTGTTTGGACAATTAGGCAGAGTTGACAAGGAAATTTTACATCAAACTGGGTCATAAAAAATACATTATTCAGCTTTATTATAAGTAAAACACTATTTATTACCTGAACTTTACAATACACCATTATAAATCATTACCTGTCATTAAGGTATGTTAACATGAGATCAAAGAGACAGAGCTAACTTAAACAAACAGAGGTGCAGAGAAGGCTTTTAGACTTACTTATTTAAATTGAAACAAGTGTAGTTGAGTCCATTGATTACCTAGAATGTCCTTTCAACTGAAGATGCAAATCAACTAATCACTGCAATCTCAGAGCATCACTTATTCCTTGACAAAGATCACAGCTGTGCTCTTTCTGAGAGAAAAGCAGCTAGAGGCACCCACAGAAATATGGAAAACCACAAGGCTTTCTGGCTGCAAGTTTAGATTCCCTTTCATTACAGCTCTCAGCTAAAATGTTATTTATGCATTCATTAAAAATAGTAAACAGAAGTAATCTAAAACAAAAGGACATCCTCAGTTTTAAGGGATTAATTTCTTAAACAGAGAAAAAAACAAACTGCCAATTCAGCAAATTATTCCAGGCTTATAAGAGTCATTCTAGTTAACTGTTTTCATAGCAGTGGTGGCTAAGTATTTGAATCACTGAACAAGATCCCTTTATCCTAACAACTATGCAATGCTCGCAAATACAGATACTCCAATACACTTTGTGTCAAACAGGGAAAGTCCTACAGAGAGAGCTTTCATCATGTTGTGCCACTGACCTCAACAGCCATCTTGAAAATGAGGAAATGATCCCTGAAAGTACAACCTTATCTCAGCACTGAACAATACTGTTTTATGAGCAACATTACAGTCTAACAGTTGCAATATTTCCTGAGAGCTTGCACAAGATGTAAACTGTTGGGCAAGTTTTTCACTCAAAATAAAAGGTTTTAGACGTGTGAGCATGTTTTGATATTTTTCTAACTGTGCTATTTAACAGACTTGCTGCAGTCTGCAATTTTATTGTGCCCTGCAAGATTCAGTCAACGTTCCAGAGAGCTGAGAGGGACAAAACTAGAAATCACAATTTTTGACCAACCCTGAGCCAAGTCTTTCTAAAATTCCTGAATCACGTGGATTCCTTGTTTCTGAGTACGCAGTTAATCAGAATTTCTTCTTCTTCAAATATGATTATATAAAAATCATAGACACACACCAGCCCTCACTTCCATGGAAACATTTCCCTCAAACGTATCCATAATCTATTCCCATTCTTTCTCTTGATCAAAATGTCTGTGCTGTGACAGAGCTAAACATTTATTCCAGCACAGTTGTAGGCTAGTCTGTAGTCTCAACATTTTTAGCCACAGCTTCGCTGTATATTGTAAACTTATGCAACACATTATAAACTGTGGGAGGTTGATTTAGGAGAGGATAGCAGTCCTCAAGGGTTCAAAAATAATTACCATTTTTATGCTCGTATTAGGAACTAAAACATCACTCAGGAGTGTTCTCTCATCAGACATCTTTTAAGATTTTCTAGATTAGGGGAAGCAAGCTATATTATTTTGTTTGATATCTTGTTACTCCTTCTCTCTTTGCAAGCTTGTCTTAACACTCACTAAGCTCCTTGAATTCATTTACACAACATAATCATCAAGTTTATGTAAATATATCCTGACCTTAACCCTGATCACCCGAGTAAGACGGGGGGACAAAAAAGAAAAAAACAAATTTCTCAGTGCATAGAATCACAGAACAGTTTGGGTTGGAAGGGTCCTTGAAGATCATCTAGTTCTAACCCCCCTCTCATAGACAAGGACACCTTCCACTAGATCAGGTTGCTCAAAGCCCTGTCCAACCTGGTCTTGGCATAGCTGCACATTTTGCTTCTCTGCAGATTCATGCCTGAGTAGTGTTGGGGGTGGGGAGTGTTTTTGTTGTTTTGGGGACTATTACAGTTTAGCAACTGCATGGCCATTAGGGAAGTATTAAGCTCAGAGTTGCCACAGAGATTTCATCTTAACACTGTTCAAGATTCTTTCATCTTCAGTCCTGCGCCATACAAACTGTTTACTACTGCTTAGAGAGCAATCACTCAGATAAATAAGAGCTTTCAAAAGCTACACTTTACTGTCTAGAAGTAAAAGGCTTCCTTCACACCTAGCTGAGTGATGCCACTTCTATGATGTGTTTCCACTAGAGGCCTCAAGATACAAAGACAATCACACAAACAACTCTCTGAAAGAGAAGGCAACACCTCACCACATCTGTAAAGGAAGATGTCACATTAACATTTGCTGGCTACTCAGTATATAAAAAAAGGGACAGAAATTCTAGCTATATAATGGTATTTGACTAATTAGTGCTTAAAGTGACATGAAACACAGATCTATTGCATAATGCTAATTCTGTATGCTAAAGATGGCCAGAAGCATGATTTATATACTAAAAAGATAAAGGCTAGTCTGTATTTGTTAATAATTACCTTTTATATTTTGAAATGCAGGACCTAAATATTAAATTTTAAATCATTCACAATCTATTGAAATCAAGCTACTGCTAAAGCATATGCGTATGATGCTATACAGTCAATAATGCACACCTATTGATGGAAATGGAATATGATCATAAAACCAAACATGGAACAAGAACTTCAGCAAAACAGATTTATTTCAGAGAAATATCTGGAATTTCTTTTTCTGGAACAGCGGGATTAAAAATTCTTGTGTGAATCATGTCTGGGGAACTTTGATGAGCTCAGTGGTCAAGAACTCTTTTTTATATCATCTGATACAGATACAGATGGTGCTAGCAATTATCATATCCTAGCTCATTCCAGATTTACAAATGTAAAGCAGTACTATAAATATGAAGTACTCAATATACTGTGAAGTCATTCTGATATATTAGAAATACTTGGTAACTATCCTCATGTTTTCTCTAACACTAAATGTAACTGGTAAACTGGTATCAAGGTAATGGTACAGTGTCAGAACTTCACTTCCAGAAGGCATACAAGACGACTAGATACCCAAAAAGGAAAATATAGCCAAAACCATCCCCAGTGCAAATAAAACAGGTGGCAGTGTCAAGCACTTCAGAATTCAGCAAGAGCCAAGAGGTAGGGAAAAAACATTGTAAAACATTAATTGCATCTCATGCTTTTTTTGTTAATTCTGGTATTTTGGGTTTTTTTCATGTTATCAAGGTGCTCCATTCAGACACCTTTAACAACTTATAAATATTCTAAGAAAACAGAACCTACAGTCATGACACTTGTTGCAGTGGAGCTCTCCTGTTTTCAGAGAAACCAAGGGTTCTCACCATTCAACATTTAGAAATTATTTCACTGAAAACACTCGAAAATAGGGCATTCTCCTTTCATTCTACTCTCCTTTGGTAGATGCTATGTTGCTTTATTTAACCTGGCCTATTACATTCTATATAACTACATGATTTTACCTTTTACAGCTCAGTTTTAATTGCATATCATTGCTACATTTCTTGTAAAGAGACACGGCTCTGCCATTCCTACTAATTATTGAAATCACCAATCGCTGTTTGCATGTGTGTGGCCTTGCCTAAAGCTTTTAACTACAAGTTGACACTAAATCAAAGCAAGTTGGAGGCATCTCTGTTGTAGTGACAAATTAATGATGGTTGTATGACATTCCTTTGAAGTTGTTTGGAAGTGCAATTTCTAAGATTACACTATTCCTATACAACATATAATTTTGTGAGGAGGTGGGAGACAGGGAAGGCTATCTTCTGCTGTGGGTAAATGCACTGCTATCCCATTGAACCACAGCCACAACAGCACTGCAGCCTTAACCAAACTGACTCAGACACAAACACATTTGACGACAAAACCTAGATCAACAAGAGCACCAAATTATCTCTTGCCTCAGGGTTGCTCCATATCCATCACTGTGTTTGAAAAGGCTCTGAAAAATGTCTCTCTTTTCATCCTAATCACATCAAGTCTGCTGCTTTCCTCACACTGGATTTTAACTTATTTTGACTGTAAATTTTTTAAACATCAACCAATAATATCACATTTATTAAATGCGGTAGGAAAATCCAGAATTAATAAAGAGATTACATCTTCCTCACTGCTAAGCTACAGCATGTCCAAGCAAGTGTGCACATTTGCAGATATCTTGCTCTTAGCATAGTGGCAGCCAACACACCTTGCTTTTCTGAATGGGTACACTATGCCCTGTCTCTCACATATACATTCATTTCTTTTGTGTCATATTTCATCTTTTAGTTTCCACTCTAAATCCTTCAAAATAATAAGGATTAGCTGGACGTTAGCTTCCCCTCTAGCCTTCACAATTGCAGTCACTTGCAGAGCAGGACAGGAAGCTGAGGGTTTCATTTGAGCTTTCAGACTTTTCTCCTGTTATTTTCCCCAAAAAAAATTAGACCTTCCAGAGTATTTACAGCATCATGAGAGAAGGAAAAGGGAAGAGAAGGAATCTCCAACTAGGCTGACTTGGCTCATGGGACAATAAGCTGTTATGTGAGCGATACTAGCATGAATCCCTGTGTTGTTCCACTTCTCACTGGAGGAGGACCACAAAGTACTTATAGTCCTCCATCCTCTGGACTCCCAAATTTTTAATATGAAGTGGATGGTTTATAGCATCACAGGCAGAGGTGCTCATTCAGAAAAAGGTACTTGGCTGGAATCGTAACAGCAGAAGCAGCAATTATGACATTACATCCCTGACCTAAGCACACATGCAGCATTTGGCAAGTCTGTCTCTGTCCACTCAGACTGCGCGTTCTAACCTCAGCCCTGCAAACCTCACCCACAGGAGAGTTCAGACTGGCTACTGTGCTCTTACAGACTATTTAGGTTGTGATGAATCTGCTTTTGCCCCCTCACAAGATATGTTAAAAGAAGGAAAAAAAAAAAATCTTTGAT
>NDXB01007767.1:148706-168325 GCA_002631895.1 Agapornis roseicollis | reverse complement strand
ACAGACTATTTAGGTTGTGATGAATCTGCTTTTGCCCCCTCACAAAATATGTTAAAAGAAGGAAAAAAAAAAAAAAAAATCTTTGATTAGTACCAAATGAAGCAATAATTGACATTTCAGTTAAATAACAATGAAATCTGTTTGAATGGGAATGGCTCCCATATTCCTATTTTCTTCTAGATTTTTTAAATCTTGATTAGTAATTTGACATCCTAATAATAAACCATGAAACACTTATAATACCACTGTTGCAGCAAAAATACTTAGGTTTTATGATGCCTCTCCAGAGGTAGATATTTAGTACTCTACAGATAGGTTAACCTTACTTCCCATAATGAAGATACGCTGAGAAAGTTGGGGCTGTTCAGCCTGGAGAAGAGAAGGCTGCGTGGAGACCTCCTAGCAGCCTTCCAGTATCTGAAGGGGGGCTATAGGGATGCTGGGGAAGGGCTCTTCATTAGGGACTGTAGTGACAGGACAAGGGGTATTCAAACTTGNGAAAGTTGGGGCTGTTCAGCCTGGAGAAGAGAAGGCTGCGTGGAGACCTCCTAGCAGCCTTCCAGTATCTGAAGGGGGGCTATAGGGATGCTGGGGAAGGGCTCTTCATTAGGGACTGTAGTGACAGGACAAGGGGTAACGGGTTCAAACTTGAACAGGAGAGGTTTAGATTGGATATAAGGAAGAAGTTTTTTACTGTGAGGGTGGTGAGGCACTGAAATGGGTTGCCCAAGGAAGCTGTGAATGCTCCATCCCTGGCAGTGTTCAAGGCCAGGTTGGACAGAGCCTTGGGTGACATGGATTAGTGTGAGGTATCCCTGCTTATGGCAGGGGGGTTGGAACTGAGTGATCTTAAGGTCCTGTCCAACCCAAACTATTCTATGATTTTATGAACTTAGCATAAAATAGTGTAATGTCTTCCTTATTTCTGTTCATGCATTTTGAAATTATGATACCAGTCCAAGAACAAGTCACACATCACATACTGATCATTATGCACAGATTTACTGATTAACTAACAAATACAAGAACCTTTCAGCTCCTGTTAACATCAGCTTGTCAGCTCTGCACCATCTAACTCAAAGAAGAAATGCCTGTGTAGGGAAATCCACAAGAGCTACCAGCTATGGTGCTCTGGACTGCCATCACCTGGAATTCATTTGGGTCACCACAATCTCATGGTCAAGGACATGATCTCATTTCTTAATTTTGTTGGCATTACATGAATATTTACATTGCACAGAAGTCATCATCTTCACCAGTGCCAGCACAAACCTGACTTCTAAGGGATGCTCAAATGGATCTATTTGGGTTTTTTTCTTTTTTTGACAAAGTCTTTGACAGAATTCTGAGGAAGTTGTTTCTGAATCAAGGAGAACATTTTTTCAGAGCAGCCTGCTGTCACTTCATGGTTACGAGTGTCAGCAGAAGTATGCTGGAAATGTCTCAAAGAGGAAAGGCATTCTATAGACATCTCACTAACACTATGGTTCATGAAGGCAGGAAGAGCTGTCTGCTGCAGCAGGGCTAGGAGCTGGCAGGAGGTGGGCTCAGCAGGACTGGTCTCAACTGCTGTTTGCTTTGATAAAGCTCTTTTCAAGAAGACCCAGAAGGTTAAGGAACATGATCTTCAGCTACTATGAACATCAATCAGCTTCATGCAACCACATATTCCTCTTTCAAAAGAAGTAGCACAGGGCAATTCCCCAGCAAATGCACTAAAATCAGTCTGCAGCAGCTCTAAAGTTAGTAGGAATTGTGTGCCTCTTCTCTCATGTCAGGTCATCCACAAAACCAAGACGGCCTAAATTCTAATCTATTTTTCAATGAAAGCATTGTGTGAAGCACGCAGGATCTGGCCTCAGGGTGGAGTGGCAAAAAGACAAAGAAAGACCAAGTCACCACCTCATTAATCCTTATTACAGATGTTACTGAGGAGAAAACTATTCCCTTAAATTTGCATTTTTGTGGTATCCTTTGCCCTTGGATTAACTCAGTCTTGACTTTCAGCGACTGGTGTGTTCACTGAAGAATAAAAAGTTACACAGCCAACCCAGTCCTTTGTTAAAGTAATGAGAAAATCATGTTATGTGTTGTTGGTAGGGTGTTTTGCTAAATCATGGCCCTTGTTATTCATTAACATTCAAATGCTGAAAAGCCAATAAATTATTACCAAAAGGAAATGTAAACAACTTTCTCTGAGGAAGGACTGCATACAGTAGGCTGGAACCTCCTTCAAGTTAATTGCAACACAGTTCACTAATGAAACTTTCCATCTATTAAATCTTAACAGGCATTACTATAAAAATGGCGCCAACCTCTCTCTCCTGCCTAGGAAAGCCCCAGACAGCATCTGCAGAGACTTTCACACTTACTGTCTTTGTAGCCATTGGTAATTATCCCTAAGCAGCAATGACAACCTACAACTAATTTCACACTGGTGATGGAGTTTTCACGTTAATTTGCATACTGGAGCTGGCTGTAGGAAAGACCATAACAATGGTACCTGGTTCTTACCAAGTACCCTGCAGCACATCTGCCTTTAAGTGCTCTGAAGTCAATGGGAATCATCTTCCCTTGCTCTCTTTGAGCTCAGGGTGAGGGTCAAGATGGGCAACGACATGACCATCATTTCAGCCAAGACCTGGATTAGCTTTTGAGGCAAAAATTTAAATTCCACCCTTCACACTCATTTAAAGGAGATCACACAGTACTACTGAAAGGTAACATCTCTCCTGGCACATAGCACATTGCAGGGACTGCCTTTGCTTGTTCATTGCTCCGTAGGCAATTTTGAGCCATCACTGCTCTTAATCTTGCACTTAATTTCCTCCTCTCACTGTAATTAGCTGTTCAGACTCAACTGACATCTGTGTTTCTCATCTGCAAGATTTATCCAAGATCTTCTGCCAGCTCATTTCAAGATATTTTTAAGCCTTGCTTTTCTGCCACTTCCTCCATGGTTTTAGCTGTACTTTGCTCCTTATCTTTATCTACAAAATATCCTTAGGGGCAATCATGTGATTCATTCACTACTGAGTATTTTAGTGACTGTGGTTTCTAAAAATGTTGAAGACTAAAGAAATTCTGCATGTCCTGCTTGAGACTTGCTGCCTACACAGGAAAAACATCCTTTTGCTCTTTTCCTCTCTTCAGTAAAACTACTGAAATACAACCAATAATTAGAAGTCAGGCAGGATACTCTTTCAAGGAGAAAGTAACAGCATTTTTGAAAGCCTGGGACTGGACACAAATACATTAAATAACCACAGCTCTGTATATCAGTCATTTTCACATATCATATTTTAAGTAAACTAGAATGCCCATGTTGGTATACCAAGTGAATTATTTCATTTCTAGTCCAATTTCAACCAGCTGAAGCCACTAAGAAAATTTAGCTCTGGTATATGCAAATTTGATTCCTTGAAACAGAAGTGTTAATTGATTGAACAAATCAAAATATTTTCAATTTGATGCCAAGGGATTTTTGCTCAATAACTTTACCGTTTCTTCTTTGACTAGAGAAATAACAGTACATGATATCTGGATGACCTTATCAGCTCAGTATTTTAACATTATTAATCAGGGATGAACATACCCCATTCATAAGTCTATCTTAATAACTACTCAAAAACATAGACTCATAGAATCATAGAAGAGTTAGGATTGGAAAGGACCTTAAGATCATCTAGTTCCAACCCTCCTGCCATGGGCAGGGACAACTCACACTAAACCATGCCACCAAAGGCTCTGTCCAACCTGGCCTTGAACACTGCCAGGGATGGAGCATTCACAGCTTCCTTGAGCAACCCATTCCAGTGCCTCAACACCCTCACAGTAAAAAACTTCTTCCTTACATCCAATTTAAACTTCCCCTGTTTAAGTTTGAACCCGTTACTCCTTGTCCTGTCACTACAGTCCCTAAAGAATAGTCCATCCCCAGCATCCCTATAGGCCCCCTTCAGATACTGGAAGGCTGCTAGGAGGTCTCCACGCAGCCTTCTCTTCCCCAGGCTGAGCAGCCCCAACTCTCTCAATTTGTCTTCATACAGGAGGTGCTCCATCCCTCTGATCATCCTCATGGCCCTCCTCTGGACTTGTTCCAACAGCTCCATGTCCTTTTTATGTTGAGGACACCAGAACTGCACACAATACTCTAAGTGAGGTCTCATGAGAGCAGAGTAGAGGGGTAGGATCACCTCCTTCAACCTGCTGGTCATGCTTCTTTTGATGCAGCCCAGGATTCTTTGCTCCACTATGGCTTTAAAGATGCATAGTGAAAACCAAAGCACTCCTGTCTTCCCTTAATTTGCCTTCCTAATACAAGTAATAAAGTTCTATTGTATTACAATGAGGAAGAAAATAATCCACGATACTGTACAAGTTGCAGTAATACCAAGTCAATTACAGGTAATACATAAACTGTAAACAGAACTTCTAAATAACACCTACAAATATATTTTTATTATCCATGTGTTATAACTAGCAAGTACCAACAAAGTGGATGGTGCTATATAGTATACTAATAAGAATATACTCTGATATGCAGGATAAAAAATGGTTAGAAAGTTCAAAGCACAAATATTTAACACTTTGCCAAAGCTTATCCAAATTTTAGAGGTCATCTTAACTGGTAATGTATGATCTTGATGTATTTTAGCAGCCTTAAAATTTAGCCAGAGTGATGACAATGTAGTAAAATGAAGAATTCCTGTCTCCCTACCAAAAAAAAAAATTGTGTTTTTCCAAGTTTGTGTAAAAGGCTTTTTTAAAGCACTTGCCAAATATTTAGTTTCCTACTTAAACTAAAAAGCTGTAAGTCAAGTTTGTTTTTTTTTATTTAGAAAGAATGACAAATAACTTGGGTTTATAACTACTTATTTATATTAATAAACATTAATGCTCAGCTACATTTTTCCTTTGTACAGAATAATCCTAGAGTAATTTCATGGCTGCTAGGTGCAATAGCTATAAAGCTGAACTGTTCTGGGAAAGGAAGTGATTGTAGAAAGGAGCATTGGAACTGAAGAGTGGAAAAAAATCCTGTACTGTTTTATTTTATTTTAGTAACAGATTCCAACATTAGATGTCTTGAAATAGCTTTTATGTTTTTACTGAGACAAAAGGAAGGAGTCAGTGCGTGCAGATCTCATACTCTGGAGAATTTCTCTGGGAGCATTTTGCAACTCATAGAATCAGAGAGGAGTATTGGGTTAGAAGGGACCTTTAAATATCATCTAGTCCAGCCCCTCTGCAATGAGTAGGGACATCTTCAACTAGAACTTGGCAACTCATCAGCATCTCAGTTCAGGGGCAAACATCAAGATGAACTATCAAAGACATTACTAATGAGCTCCAGATCTAGCAAACAGCTTCTATGGAAAGTTACAGTGCTATCTACACAACAGATAAACCACCTCTTGAACTCCAAGAACTGTTAACTGGCTTGCATCACCAGGATTAGCCTAGGCAAGCTGTGCTTAAACATTATATACTGTCATGACATTGAACTACCATAACAGAGCATTGCCTTGGTAAAACAGCTCAAAGTTATCATTTAGAAATCAACCTGGGTATACACAAGTTCAAAGTGAATCATACTCTGCCAAGTCTCATGACAAAATGACAAAATCCCATCACTGAAAGGGTGTGCAGTCAGGTAACTGTAGCTTGGAGCTTTTCTCTTCTGAAGGTCAGCATCATCTTTTCGTCTCTCCACCTGAAATTAACTGTTGCTGCTGAGTATCACAGATCAAGACAACTTTGCAGATATCTGGTCCCATTACCCTTAGAAGAACAGCGGTTACCAAGGTATTGCAAAACACTTAATTCCTGTTGTGAGTCTCTCATGGGAAAAACTGGGAATGCAAAATTACTATTTGGAAAATAAATAAATAAATAGGCTATCCTCTACTTTTCCACTGGTATCCTATCTTCTCCATTTCTATTTTTCAGACTAAGCTTTTCCATGTTGGAACTGCCTGCACTTTCTGTATATGTTATACAGCATAAAGCACAATTTTCATCTGAATTTTTTTGATCATTCTTTATCTATCCACAGGATACTATCAAGGTATTTCAGGTTGTATTTGGAATAGATACACTGGGAAGTGAGATGATAATTATCCAGCATAGATCTACTCTAATCATCCCATTAACCAATTTTGAAGTATGAGCTTAAAGTAATGCTTATAAAGCTAATTCAAATGTGAGATTAACTGCATCCAAATTTCTACAGCCATTAGTTTCTTTCCACTATACAAATGCAAACATACCATTACAGCCCCACCAGCAACCTACAAGTGCCCTATTCATATTCAACTTCATGTCTTTGGTGGTTTTCTTTGTTTCACCTTCTGTCTGTACTTTTGTACCTTTTCATTCTTCTGTTCTTTCAAACTCCCAATTGTAATTCCATTCACTAGATGAAACATCACATTAAGGCAGAGATAATTCATGCCATCAGTGAGACTATGTGGTGTTCAGGCTTCTGCAGCAGCTGGTTCAAGAGGAAGGTTGTGGTGTATTAGCAGCTGCCAACAGCAAGAGCAGTGGTGGGTGTGATGAAGGAGGAGCAGAGCCTGCCTTTTCTGTGGCAGGTCTGATGTGGGATGAAGCTCAGCCACCCTCTCCTCTTCCTCTTTCAGACCTCAGCTATGCAGTACCACCTCTCTCTTCCTCTAACATGGTGTCCTTTGACAGCAACATCACAGAAGTTAGTCCCTGTACATGGATGGTGGGCCTTTGGCTGTGACAGTGCAATCTGGGAGCTGACTAGTGGCCAGGACCTGCATAAACCACATGCCATAAGATCAGCTTGGGTGCTTCCTGACCAAGGCCCAACTCCTCCCAGGATGCCTTCATGTTTTCTCAAGAGTAGAACAATTCTTTGTAACAAGGGAGTAGGAACAACACATACAAAAAGGAAGACAGCTGACTGATGTTTAAGATGTTCAAGCAAAACTCAAGAAGAAGCAACTGAGAACAGCAAACAAAAATGGTTTCTGAGAGTCATTACATCCAATGAAACAAAACAACAACCAGACAGTTAAGAAAAACACTGAAGGAGCATGAAGTTATACTTTGATGAAGAATTTCTCTAATTTAGAACCCAAAACCTCTATACAGAATAAGCAAATTATTTTGAACCATCACGAGCACATTTTTCAACCTTTGTGCAAACTATTCATCCCAGACCCATTTGAAGTTCATTACATTCACTGTTAAGACCTTGCTGGTGGCTCTTTAGATATTCTGAATACCTAGATGGAATCCTATCATGATGAAAACAAATGTAATATGAACAGACACTGTAACAACCAACAGCAGAAAGCATCACCATGCTTATACAGACAGCCTACAAGTGGATATTTGTTATTTCAGTGCTTGTGTGCCAAAGACCAAAGAGAAAAGGAAATAATTTTCCTTAACCAAAGCTTGAATAAGTACTTGAAACTTCAACTTTTCCTCCTTATTATCTCTCTTAGAACCCATCCAATTATATGTACGTTTTTTGTTGTATTTCATGACAACCTCCCAGAATTTGTGAATAACAGTGTGGTACATTTGAAAAATGATGTGCACATGTTTAAGGAAAATGAAAATAGGATAAGACTGTGGTATCCAAACCTTGCTATACTGCATGATGGATGTAGAGCAGCTCTGCAAGAATTTATGAATACTGCATGTTGACCTGGTTATTGAAATGTTTGTTGTATGACTATACTGAGTTAAACCAACAGGACTATTGGGGAAATAAGGAGGAATCACTCTAAATAAGCCACCCAATGTAACTTCTTAGAGCTAGGTAAGAAAATAATGCCTAAACCATTTCCTGAAGATTCTGCCTCCCACATGTAGTAAGGGTCTAAGTCTTTCTTGCCACTTAAAGCCATGGCTGGAGGCGAAATAAGAGACATTCATTTTCTGTAAAGGTAAGAAGTCAATCTTGTTCACACAGTAGAAAACTGCCAAAGTGTTTAGGTTTGTCATGCTTCATTTAAGCCATTCATTTAGGACGGATAAAGTTACAGGCAAGGTTGTGAGACAGATACAATTTCAAACTTTTTTATGGTTTTTTTTAAATTTCTATAGTTAAAGAAAAATACTTTGGCATTGCCAGTATTTTACTAGACCATACCCCCAACAAGAGAGGTGGAATTATGAACTCAGGTAGATGAGCCTACTGGGTTATCTTTTGCCATGTTAAACAAACACAGTATACTGACAGAATAGCATTAAGATTGTTACTAAATTTTGTATTCAGAACTAATTATCTTAAAGGCATACTGAGTTCTTCCATTTCAGATGATCATGATTTTAAGCAGACCTTTGCCATTGTGTGCTTATTTCTAGAATCTTTACTTTCTCAGTAGTGTCACTGAAATAAAATAAAAAGAAATAGAAATCATTATTAGGAATTATTTGTGTATATCCCTCTGTATCTAGAAAGCAAGTTTTCATTCAAATGAAAACTTTCAAGTGCACTCAGCATACATTCATTTGCCAAAAACGCAGATAAGCAGTCCGTATGAGAACTAAAACTGCTGTCAATACAGTTATCAAATGCAGTTACCAAAAAATGTGCACACTAGATTAAGAATGCCATCAAAAAGACAAAACCAGCACACTACCCAAAGGCAGTCTCAGCACTGACAGGCAGAACTAGCCATCAGACACCCACTGGAAAGCTGTGGGTGCTCATGCTTTGCTTTGCTTTTCCCAGCCCAGTCCCTTCTGCCAGAGGGCATCAGGAATAAGATAGTAGCCAAGATCTGGCTGCAGACCTGCAAAGGACATTTCTAACAAAACAGGCTGTGCCAATTAATAGCTGTCTGGAAAACAGATATTCAGGTATTCACTGAAGTCATATCAGACCTGGCCAATCTCACTATCACCCTGATCATTAAGCACTCATTCCTTGCTTTCTCCTCCTAGCAGGAGCAGAAAAGGCAGCATGATGGGCAACCACTTTTGACCATTTCTGCTTAAGCGGGTTCTAAAAGATAGCAAAGGTCCCCCTCTATTCATTTGCCTATAAGGAACTGCATGAGATGAAACTGCCTTTTTTATAGCCTTATGATTTCTGTCCATATTCTATCCTGTTCAAGAAATAGAATTCAATTACACCGCATCAGCTGCAAGTTTGAAGGAATGTATTTATTATTCAAGTTCATCTTTTTACTGCCTGAATTGAACTTGGCATCCTTTTAAATGACAACTTGGTCAGATATCCACAAGAAGTCACCTTTGCCATCTCCTTTTCCCCTGAATGTTTGTATTGCCCTCTACACAGGGGCTGTGCCTTGAAACCAGGCTGGGTGAAAAGCTGCACCATAAACTTGGTTAGCTTATGCACTAAACAAGATATTTTGTCAAGAGCATGGGAGAAAGGCTCCAAAACTGGGATGGGTGACACCAAGATAGACTTTAGAAGAGCCAGCTATAAGACAAGCATCACAGAAGGTCTGCAGCCACCTGAGCCAAGGGGCTGAGCACCCTCCTGTGTGACAGTCACTGCCAAGAGAGGCACTCAACATGGAAAGCTTCAGATGGCTATTTGAAAGGTGTTGTTTGTGGGGCCTAGGAGAGTCTGGTACTTGTTCCCTCACACTCAGCCCCGAGCAGCCAAATCACATGCCTTCCCAGCCGTTCTGCAAAAGCTGTACATTTAATAGGGCTTTCAAAAAGAGTAAGGGTTTGCTTCTCAAATAAAGAAGGGATGAAAGGAACTTTCCTGGGGTTGTGCTGGCTCAATTCCTGTTTGATTGACTGCTCATGCTGTTGTGTTGGTGGTTATTAGAGCTGGTAAAAAAAACCCAATTTCTGTCCCACAGGAATTTCCTATACTTCGACATTTGTTTTCATTCTGAAGGAGCATTAAATATTTCAAAATAATGAACACTTTCATAGAATGAGTGGTCCTAAAAATAAAATAAGGAGCATCATTGTGCTTGCATGCATGCATGCATGAACACATTCTCAGTCCACGAGTCTAACCTCTTTCTTCCCCTAGACAGTTACTGAGGTTTACAAGAGTATTGTTTCCAGATTCATCAATTCAGTATTCCAGCTGATTGGTCTTCCTTGCGAAGACCACTGTATGATTCCAAGCTGCCACCATGCTGTTCCCCACCTATTAGGTTCCCTGGCCTGCTCAAGTCCTAGATATGTCAGGAACAGAAAGATTTGAAGATTTCTCCAGAAAATTCAGTAAGCACAGAGTTAGCAACAGCCAGCTCCTATATCCTCCTTTCTTTACAGTCCTTTTGTGGGATGCTCTGAAATTAAGAGAGTAAATAACTAAGAACTGTAAACCTCAGTGTCCTCAGCTGTCAAATGGTTCTCTGGGACTACAGGCATCCCAGGCACTTCAGAACAATATTTATGCCAACTAATCCAATCCCACTTTTTGCTTACATGACAAATATCCACCTCATTTTATCTAGTCTGGCTGTATTTTGAGCAAGGAGCAAGTGAGAACCAGCAGAAGAATTAGGCATGTTATGACTCGAAAGGGTTGTCCAGCACGGTAATTGCTGCCTTGCTCTTTTCTTCCCCTTTTCAAATGATAACTACAGCCTAAAATGGATAAGTGACATTCTGTTCATCTCCACAGCCACAAAATGAAAGAACAGATCACCCTGTCTTCATACCTTTCAAGGCTGCAATGAGTAACTTGTTACCATTTTGCAGTGTTCATCCTTCAGTTACAGATCCTCCCATCCCCAAGTGAACCATATAGTGCTAGGGTTGATATTACTGCATCACAGACTACTAGGTAGAATATAGCCTCATTTGACAGTCTTTTGGTTTAAAACAGTCCTTTGGTTTAAAACAGTCTTTATGAAGTGCTATGTTTTAAGGAAATAATGTTAGCAAAGAAATGTCAGATTTTGCTCTCATCATTGAAGAACAAAATCTAACAAGGGTGGTTGTCAGCTATTATGCTTTTGTACTGAAAAATTGTCCAGTCCTTTCAAGTTACATATAATGATTTTATAGCCTTTTAACAAGAGGAGCACCATTGGGTAGGATTTTAACAGAGGAAATAGGATTGGAGAGTTATTTATTTATTTTAAAACAGCTGAATTCCCCAAGTTTTTCCTTGATTTAAGCCAAGGTCTGTATTACAAACAGAAGAGATTATAAGCATCTGAAACAGACATGGTTTTGATAAGAATCTCTTAAGTAATGATGATCCTACAGCATTCAGACAAGTCCGGGGTCAATATGATCTTATTTGCCTGTGCCTTTCATTAGGAGCACTCTTTCTGCAGTACCATACTTCTGGTACCTCTGAATACACAGAGGATTCATGCTTCAGTTCTGCATGTATTAAGAATGCAGCCATAGCAACTACTAGCATTAATGAACTATTTGCTTATGCAGTAATAATTAACTTCCATTACATTACTTTGTGTGATTACTTTCTTAATTGCCTGAATTATGCATCCATTTAATATTTAATAACCATTCTCAGAAATCAGACACTGGTAAAAAAACAAATTGCTCACAGTTTCCTTGCAATAATTAAGCTCACAAGAATAAATGAAACCTTTTAAAAATGAATGCCTTGTGATTATATCCTTGCATATAGAACAAGATCCTAAATTAGCTATTTATTAAGTCTAAATTTAAGACCAAATAATACATTTTTCACTTATGCCTTGGGAAATCAACCTATACAATACCTGACATCACCAGCATAATTAAGTGCCATCTATTTACTTTGAGAGGCACAAATTCCACATTAGTATTTAGAACATTCAGAAGTGTGTGTGGGGAAATCTTTTAAAATGCCTCCTTGGAAAAATAGCATCTTCTTTACCTGAGGTAGCTGCTTAGTTGTGCTTAAAGTACTGGAAAGATCTGTGAAGCGTAAATAGCCTTCTGATGGGGAGGGCTGGGAAGGACTTTTTTTGCCATGTTTTAATTTACATACAAACAATGGAAATACAGTTATAGAGCCTGAGGTCAGGCTTACCAAACAGAATGAAATTCTTTGCTGTATATGAAAATAATGTTTACAATCAAAAACAAGCAGTCTGATCTACTTGTTTTTTCATGTTGTCATCTGTCTCTGAGCCCTCGTGCCCTCCTAGCACCCAAGCAGAGCCACATGCTGATTTGCAAAGTGATAATGCCATTACTTTATTGCACATCAGCTTTGTTTCCCAGTGGTTTGAAATGGAGTCACCAGCTTAAATAAAACGTGCAACCATTTTATTGTGTGTTGTCCTTATGAATAGAGTCTCCTGAGCTGGACAAGATAGATAACTGTTGTGAGGGGTTTTGTTTTGCCCCTTTTATTTTTCCTCCGAGTTGCATCTGCAAAATTGCTCTGCCATTCTACAGTGATTATAGCAGCCATGTACAGATATGTTTATCTGAACCATATCACTGCTCAGCTGAAGCTATAGGGACCTCCTTCTCTTTTCCTATGCACATGTACCACAAATAAAAGGTATGCAATGAAAAAGATATTCCAGGCATCCTGCACCAGAATAAACCAAATCCAATAAAGGAAATAATTGAAGGGCTCATTTGATAAGAGGCAGGTGAAGAAGCAGGGGCTGCTCTCCCCCTTGCCCATACAGGTGGATCATTTTCAGCAAGATGCAGAAAGAGCTGCAGGGAGCCAGGGAGGGAGGGAGGGATGGCGCCCATTTGGGGTGTCAGGAGCCAGCAATGGCTGCTAGCCTGAGTTTCCAAACTGAGCTAAATTGATGCCAATCTCACTGGCTGTTGTTACAGTGGGCAGCATCATTAGGATTTGCTTTTTAAATGATCTCTCAGCCTGTAAGCCTGAGAGCTGCTAGCAAGGCAAGGTTAGAAAGAAAATGATGGCAGCATGTTGATGCTTCACAGACCTCATGATAGTTTCCGTCTGTCATTATTTACGTCTGACTAGATGCGTCATGTCAGCTACCTAGAAGGCACTTTAATATGAAGCTCTTGTTTTCCCCTGCTTTTTCGCATCCAGACTGGGTACTATTATTTTTTTTGCATCACTACACTTAGGTGAAGCTTGCTTCAATCTCTCTATAATGACACACAAAGAAATAAAAATTGTTCAGCTCATGTTATTATACATGCTTCTATTCTAACAGACCTCTTCGACATTGTTCACAAAATGGTGAATTTAAATCAATAAACAGACATCTATCAAAAGGTCAACTTAATTTTATTCCTTCAGCTTCTTTACCAATATTTTAAGCAAAACCATTTCTTTTCTGAGCTTTCTGTAAATGTTGTATTAGTGGAATGCAGCAGCAACTCCTAGTTCTAATTGTTGATGGCTTTTAGTAGTTCAATTAACATGTTATTAATACTGCTTTATAATGCTATGAGTTCTGTCAGAGTCAATGTAAATAAGGTTACAGCTATCAAGTATATGTCAGTTTTGCCATTATACTACCGCTTGGCAATTTAGATTCAAAGGGTTCATTGGCACTGGTTTGGGATGAAGTAATTCACTCCTGGCTAATACAGCCAACCCTGAATTTAATCTGATAACTTTTTACAGTGATGGTGGCTCACACAGAGGAAAACAACCCAATCCTTCAAGCCCTCCTGAAGATAAAGCTCTCATTCAGAGATATACTGCATCTAAACATGTATTGTCCTCCTGAATGGGCTTAGCAGGCAACAAAATGCCTTTTAAACCCCATCCCTCCACCATATCCCTAGGAGAGACTCAGCCACAACACTTATTTTTTAATTAAGTGTGCCCAAAACCAGCAGTTCAATCACTCTGTGGTCTGACTTTGCTGAATAACCATACAAACTTATTAATACAACCTTCTCTAAACCTTTAGCTCACCAAGCCCACTGGTTTGTCTTCTGATTTTGTCATATGTGAAATTAAGTGACAAGCTCATTGCACGCTTTCATTTATCTGGGCTGTGAGGGGTCTAGCACAGTTTTGGATACAACAAAACAATCAACAGCTTAATATTGCCAAAAATTATTCAGTAATATTTAATCGCCTGAACTTTGTTCACTTACGTTTTAATTTTAGAAGTTACAAAATACCTTTGGCCAGTTAATCATATGTTTGCGTTGTGTACACTATGGAGCTTTATTTTAGTTGCACAATGTTTTCTTAGAAGTGCAGCTAGAAAGATAGAATATTTTTGGTTCACAGGCATCATTAAGATTTAATAGGGCAGCTGATCTTCATAGAATGTTTTGGTTTGGAAGGAACCTTGAAGATAATCTGGTTCTAACACCCCTGACATGGCTAGGGACACCTTCCACTAGATCAGGTTGCTCAAAGACATGTCCAACCTGGCCTTGAACTGTGCCACTAATGGAGCAGCCACAGCTTCTCTGGGCAAGCTGGGCCAGTGCCTCACCACTTTCACAGTGAAGAATTTCTTCCCAATTTCTAAATCTACCCTCTTTCAGTTCAAAGCCATTTCCCCCTTTTCCTATCACTACATGCCCTTGTAAAAAGTTCCTCTCCAGGTTTCTTGTTGGCCCCCTTTAGGTTCTGGAAGCCACTCTAAGCTCTGCCTGGAGCCTTCTCTTCAGGCTGAACAGCCTCAGCTCTCTTAGCCTGTCTTTATAGGAGAGGTTCTCTAGCCCTCTGATCATCTTCATGATCCTCTGGACTCACTCCAACAGGTTCACATCCTTCTTATTTTGGGAGCCTAAGAGCTGAGCACAGCACTCCAGGTGGGGTCTCAACAAGAGCAAAGTAGAGGAGGAGAATCACCTCTTTTGACCTGCTGGACATGCTCCTTTCAGTGGCTTACTCCACACAGATTTGTTATTCATTATTTGCATAATTTGATTGGCCACCTAAATTACAGGACTTATTTTCGCATTACTCAACTGGGTGGTATTAGCCCTGCAAAGACATTACTGGTTTCTCTCCATGCATAGGGCCCAAATGGTTAATTCTTTGGGAAGCATTAAATAGGTTTTTGTTTTTCTCCTGAAACAGCCTATAGGTCCAATTGAACTTGGTGAGCAGTACCTTTGCATCCCTTTGCTTTCCCCCAGCACTGTAAAAACAGGGAGGAAGAGCTCTGGGGATTTTTCTGGACAGATTAAAAGGCATTCTTAGAAATTAAATCCATCTCCCAGAACTGGCACTTAAAGTGTTAAAAGGGATGTTGTAAATGAAACCCCAAAGGTAACAGTGCTTACTATCAGCAAGACTATTACACAAAAAGGTCCTCTATATATGGTTGCATGGTGACCACATTTACATTTCTTGTGAAGAATATTTCACCTCTTGTTCTGATCTCATTAGTAAAGACCAATACAGCAGTAGAGTTTGCTCTTCATGTTTGTCATTTATGTCATGTGATATGCATGCTCCCAGTGGGATTTTGAGGGGCAGTATCTGTTATAATTACAGTACCGCATGAGACAGTAGGGCACAAAATAACAGCAACAGCTCTGGATGGTCCCTAAAGTAATAGTAGAAGGCCATAGATTATACCTGTTAAGAAGTTGAGGGGGTTCCATTGCAGGGAGCAGGGGGGTTCTTTGTTTGGATGTGGCTTTTTTTCCAGAAATGCTGCCATGAAAAGGGTCTGACCTGTGTTGCCTGATCCTCAGAACTTCAAGAGCGTACAAGACTGATAGTGAGCAGTGACAGGTTCCCATAAAAGCCAATGCTAGAGAAGGTAGCTGTGAGTGATGCAGGATCAGGCCTTTTCTGAAGCAGAAAACAAAGGGTGGTTGGTAGACAGCTTCTCTATTTTCCCCTTAACATGGAAATAATGCTTGAATGAAATGAGAGTTAACTGACAGCCCCTGCTAGAAGAGTGCTAGATGCTAAATAAAAAATAAATTATGAAACCCTGTATTTGCCATTTAAAGTCCAAAAGCCTTCTAAACCAAATATTTTCCTTTGTAGGTTCTGAAATTCAAATATGAAACTTCCCCAACTTTTTACCAGCTCCATATACTAAACATATCTCTCAAGTTCTTCAGCATCTCTGTGTTGGAAATGTATAGGTTGTAAACCACTAGCAACATTCAATATTTATAAATTCAGTTGTAGCCCCCACCTAGTTCCAAAATGCACTAATAGGGTTTGTTCTTTTTTCGTTATTATCTCACAGCACCGTTCTCCTTCGGCGGCAGGACTGGAGAGCGAGGAGCAGTGAGCAGTAGGTGGCAGTCAAGGCACTGAACTCTCTATAGTCCTCCAGCTCAGCAACGTTGTTCGGAGTAATGTCAAAACAGTACCCTTTTCGTTTTTAAAGGTATCATTTTTAAAACCATCTTTTCCAAGGCCTCAGGCTACAGGAGCAATAGCGGATTCAGAAGAAGAGTACGAGAAGCCCTTAAAATCAGGCAACTGAGTTTGAGTTCTGATTTTGTCTGGTTCTCAGGTTTTGGGGGAGCATTTTCTAGACTTACAGGAAGGTTCTTCTGATGTAAGGAGGTGCTATGACTGTCCAGAACTGTCCTGAGGCTGTACACACAGGATTTATCCCTGCACAGAACAGAGACAGCCACTTCCCAGATGGGGCACAGCTGGGTCAGCAGGTCTGCTCACATGCAGATTAATGTGTTAAAGCCAGAGCCCTCACTTACAAAAGACAAAAACACAGAATTAATGTTTTGTTCCCCTTTCTACAGTACACACACTGTGAAAATCCATTTAACATCATCTCAATTTTTTTCCTCCTATTGAAGTGGCAAATATCATTAACATAAGCATCTAGCATCCGGAAAAAGTTACACAGCAGCACAGATATGTCACACTCACAGTGGGACTATTAATCAGAGAAGCACCCTCCACACACAGAGGAGTCTCAGTGTATCTCCTAATAGGTCAGCATCAGTAAGTTCTCGGGTGTCTTCTGTACCAGCAGTCTGCAATACTCAAGTGACAGATCAGACCAAAATCTGCATTCATATTTCATAAAATATAGACAGCTTCATGAATCCATTTTCTAAGATTCTTGTACCTTATTCATCAACCTATGCATGAAGAAAGTAGACCAGAACTAAACTGAGAGAAGCAAGGGATATTTTCTAATTCCTATAGGCATATAACAGTGGGCTCTCTAGTTATCTTTTTACTTACTGAAGCTATGCCACTAACAGCACTCCCAGCCCTGCTTACAGCTCCTGAAGTATTTTGTTTATACAGGAACTTTTTTCACTTTACTTGTGCCATATTTAAGAGACTGGAGAAAAGTCAGGCAAGAAGGAGAAGTGGTGCATTAATATTTCACTGTCAGATGGATCATTTAAGCTTCTTCACTGTGGGGTAAGGTCATAAGTTTGATTTTATTCCTACAATAAAATACAATAGCTCCGGGAAACCATTTTTTTGTTTCTTAACTTTCCTAGAAGTATTATGAGTTTTGTGAGCACAGAAGTAGCCCAACTAAACCCCTATACATCTGTTAGTAAGCATATACCCCTCAATAGAATCATCTAAAGGACACAAGAAACATAACTTTTCACAGCAACTGAGAGTAGCTTGAATTTGAACTGTGACTTTTGTTACATGACCAACAATAAGATGATGTGACTCAACAAATATGCAGAGCAAAATGTTGGGTTTGTACAGTGGCATCTAAAATTGTATTTCATTTGGAGATGTCTATCAGGATAAGTTTAATATTTCAGAGCTTTAACTGATTAAAGGGCTGACGAGGACATCCTCTGTGTTTTAGAAATATTTCATCAAGGGGTGAAGAGAGCGAAATTACCCATATCATCCTTTTTCAGCATGTAGAAACTAAAGTGCTGTTGCATGAGTTGTGTTGAACAGTGAAATACCCTGATAACACAGGGCAGAATCAGGGTAAACTCACTTTTTTTTTCCCTGGGAAAACTGGAAATGTTACCTTTATGCTTTCTTTATGGTTTATTCAGAGCTATGTGACATTTCCACACTTCAGAATGAAAATTCTGAGACCTGAATAGGATTAATTACATTAACAACACAGCTGAAGTCACAAATCCAACCAGCCCTAACATAGTGCTATAGACTGCTGAGGAAGCATTGGTACATCAGAGTTCTTTCTGTTAATGCTGGTTACAGTCTTGTGGCCCTGCAAAAATGCAGTCAGGGAGCATCAAGTGGAAACAACTATCTACTGATTGATCTAAAACCATTATTCAAGATAGATATTCAGTCTCTAGCTGACAATATTTGTCTGACAGCAAGTCCACCAGATTCCAAGTTAGTCCAACTTGTGGACTTGATAAATATCTGCATCTTTTCCTAATGGAAAGTGGGAAGGCAGCAAAAGAAAAGGAAACTTGTGATAATTTATCTTCATTACCTTCAGTAGCATAAAAGGCATCCCACAATTGTTCATTATCTTGGTGATAATTCCTTTGAGAGATCAACTTACATTTGAGGGTCTGAAGAACCTGACATTCAAGGAGCATATATAAAAAGACCACTCGGCAGGCATATCCATATAAAATAACACAGAACCATGAAGAAGTGCTAGCTTAAGCCTCAGAGCAGTACCAGCATGACTGAATGGATCTGAGGATGCAGCACTCTGAGGTCTTGAAATCAGGGTCAGGCTTAGGCTGCCTAGAGACTTCCATGAAGATCTTTTCACCCTTAGCTGCCTTCTATGGGTACAGTCAAAAACCCTCAATCAGCTCCTTACAGTGGTCCAACACCTATCAGATGTCTCTGCTGGGAAGTGCTAAAACTGCCAGCCATTTTCTCTATAGATCCTCAATTTTTATTGCACCTTTCTCTACTAGTTCTACTATTCCTTATCCTTGATTCTGAAAGAAATATGAAGCAAGAAAATGAGATGTGAAGCATTCAAACTTTGCTTCGCAAAGGACACTGAGTATTTAAGATTAATCCATGTAAAAATAAAAAGGATTCAATTTCTATATCCACATAACAAGATCAAACTAACATCACCAAGAACCCAACAGAAACATTAAATAAAATCATCCACAGATATGCTATTATCTCTATCGTAGCAAACACTGCAAATGAATTAACACACCTTTGATAAGCAGGCTGATAGAAGTGTTTGGTCTTACATGAATGCCATAGCCTGTGTAGCAGATTAGGCTGGAAAGCAACAGTAGGAAACTTAAAATTTTACAGCTTGCTGTAAAACAGTAGAATCCTGCAATACTTCCAACAGCCCAAAAGCACCAACCCTTTCTGAAATGTGCTGTAGCCATGCCAGCATGGCTGATCAGCACACTAAAACTTTAGAAGGATCATAGAATAGAAGGATCATAGAATAGAAGGATCATAGAATAGAAGGATCATAGAATAGAAGGATCATAGAATAGAAGGATCATAGAATAGAAGGATCATAGAATAGAAGGATCATAGAATAGAAGGATCATAGAATAGAAGGATCATAGAATAGAAGGATCATAGAATAGAAGGATCATAGAATAGAAGGATCATAGAATAGAAGGATCATAGAATAGAAGGATCATAGAATAGAAGGATCATAGAATAGAAGGATCATAGAATAGAAGGATCATAGAATAGAAGGATCATAGAATAGAAGGATCATAGAATAGAAGGATCATAGAATAGAAGGATCATAGAATAGAAGGATCATAGAATAGAAGGATCATAGAATAGAAGGATCATAGAATAGAAGGATCATAGAATAGAAGGATCATAGAATAGA